>SJYQ01005431.1:313009-445268 GCA_006410935.1 Redunca redunca
AAAAAAAAAAAAAAGTGCTTTGGGGGAGTGATAGATACAGAATATCTAAACGGGTTCCACGTGACAAACAGGGAAGGTCAAACACCCTGGAGCCAAAGACTCAGGTTTGGGGATGGCTCGGCCCTAATACGCATCACAATGGAAAGTAGACTGCTCAGTCCTGCCGAGACTCATCCTTAATGTGTAAATGCGTTTGTGTGTGATGCTGTTCACAGATACATCAGAGCAAATCACAAAATCGTGAATCCTTTCTGCTTTGGGAGGAGGAAAGGTCACCGGCAGAAAGAAGGTGACCAAACCAATGTACTCTTGTAACCCTCTCACTTTCCACCCCCATACCTTGCCTCGATTTGGGGGAGCCATCTGAGGCTCTGTGCAACAGGGCCTTACGGGCTATAACCCGCTAGGCTCTCTGCCCATGGAATTCTCCAGGCAAGAACAATGAACTGGATAGCCATTCCCTTCTCCAGGGCACCTTCCTGAGCCACCAGGGCAGGCATATAGGAGCAGTTCTCCACCAGCCAGCCAGCGTCCTGACTCTGCTCCCTGATGTGAAGCATCTCAGTGCCGGCCGACGACTTTCCAGAGCCGCTAGAAAGGAGCTGGCCCTTGCATCTTTCCAGGGCATGTGGATAAGATGGGCCTTTGGTCTGTGGATGCACCTATGTTTTCAAAAGCAGTATGTGTCCCTGAAAAGTCTTGTCTGAATTATATTTTGTTCAATCAAATTACCTTTTAATGTACCCTGAAATTAAAGCCTGCAAAAATACATAAATCAACAATTACAAGTATTCTGACAGTCAACTCAGAAGATTCTGAACTTCCAGAAACCTGGAAGTTCCTCCCTCTCCTTAACTCTCCACATCCAATTAATTTGCAAGGCCTGTAGTTGTTGATTTACTGCCTAAGTGCCCCTTCTATCTGTCCTGCTCCCTCTCCTGTTTCTCACCTAATCTATTCCAAACATCTTGGGCTAGTTCTTAACACACCCAACCACTCTCCCGGGATAAACCATCCGCCATCTGGCCTCCATTGTGGACCAGGGTGGTCGTGGTTAATCTCCAGTCTGGTCATGATGTTTCCCTCTTTGAAACCCTCCTGGGGCTCTCCATCACCTCCTCAATAAAATCCAAACCCCTCAGCATGATGTCTACAGCCTGTGAGGATCTCAGCTGTTCTCAACTCATCTCTTCCTCCCCAGACGCGCCACCCTTGGGTCAGACCAGACTGGGGCGGCTCCTTGAACCCACCATGCTCTCCATGTTTCCCCTTAGAGTCTTTGCAAACACTGCTTAGATCTCCATCTTGCCCCTTCCTTATCTAACATCTCTCTCCAGTTAGGCTATGTCCAGCAGAAGGGGTCCCTTCCACCTTGTCTCCATCACACCCCACGCTACTCGACCCTGAAGTTCTGTGCTCTCCAGACTATCAGAATTTATCTGTTCCTTTCACCTTCCAGTGCTAGCGCTAAGTTGCTTTCGGTCCTGTCCAACTCTTTGCGACCCTATGCCCGCCGTGTTCCTCCATCCATGGGATTTTTCCAGGCAAGAATACTGGAGTGGGTTGCCATTTCCTTCTTCAGGGTATCTTCACAACCCAAAGATCAAACCCGCATCTCTTAGGTCTCCTGCATTGGCAGGTGGGTTCTTTACCATTAGCGCCACCTGGGAAACCCATAGATGCTGAAGTGACAGTTTGCATGAGTGCGTGGTAAGTCGCTTCAGTCATGTCCGACTCTGCAACCCCATGGGCTATATACCCAGGCTCCTCTCCTCAGCCTCCATAAAGCCCAGTCTGTTGAATGAAAGAGTGATCACTCACAAGATCCTCTTAACGTATCATCCTCATGATGACTTTTGAGTGTTTAGACATTGTGACATTTTTTCATATAATTTTTTTAATTTATTTATTTTTGGTTGTGCTGGGCTTTTGTTGTTGCATGCGAGCTTTTATCTAGTTGCAGTGGGTAGGGGCTATTCTGCAGCTGTGGTGCACGGACTTATCGCGGTGGACAGACTTCTCTTTGCGGTGGACGGACTTCATTGCGCTGGACGGACTTCACTGCGGTGGACGGACCTCTCTCTGCGGTGGCTTCTCTTGCTGTGGAGCACTGCCCCTAGGGCTCAGGGTGCTCAGGCTCCGTAGCTGCGGTTCTCAGGCTCTAGAGCACAGGCTCAATTGTTGTGGTGCGTGGGCTTGGTTGCTCCACAACATGTGGAATCTTCCAAAACCAGGGATCAAACCCAATCTCCTGCAGTGACAGGTGGATTCTTTACCATTGAGCCCCTAGGGAATCCCTGGCATATTTTATTCCCGGCATATTTAACCATAGGAGCTGGGACAGAGAACCCAAAGCTGGTACCAGTCAATGATCAATCAAAAGTAAAGTTCACTTGTCTCTGAAATCATCATGTGAGTCAATGAGAAAATAATAATTTATAAACCTTTGGTGTGCATTTGACTCTTCAGTTGGATTAAGAGCAAAGGACCTATGCTCATTGAAAGGACATTTTTACAAAATCACTATACAAGTCAACTCCTGAAAAACATTTTGGAAAATACAATAAAAAATCACTACCCATAGTTCCACAACTCAGGCTAATATATTGGTTTCCTTCCTTTCAGTCTTTTTCATCGGTATAGGTAGAAGGGAATTTTTTAACTATAAATTTGGGATTATTCCCTATGTATCATTTTGCAAACTGCTTTCCTCCTTTACGACATTAGCATTTTCATGGTGTTATGTACACATCATTCAGTGGCTACATAAAAAACCATTGCGTGGATGTTTTGTAATTACATCTCATTCCTCTCCTGTGAGATGTTTAAATGATTTCTACTATTTCCTTATCCTGAATGATGCTGGACAGACATATTTCAAGATGTGGTTAGAACACATTCCGGGAAGCAGAGTGATTGCGTCAAACGCTAGGAACATTTCTAAGGCTCTTGACAAATGTTGCCACCAGTTTTCCAATCAGTCCGTCCCCCTAGAAGTGTATGAGAATCCCCGTCTACCACACACACCTTGCCCCACCTGCAATCCTTATTTTAAATACCTATTCTTTTATTATTATTATTTACTTGTGTATTTTGGGCTGTGCTAGGTCTTTGTTGCTGCACAGCTTTGCTCTAGTTGCAGCGAGTGGGGTCTGCTCTCTAGCTGCGGCGCTCGGGCTTCTCATTACCGTGGCTTCTCTTGTTGCAGGGCACAGGCTCTAGGGCACAGGGGCTTCAGTAGCTGTGGCCCACGGGTACAGTAGTTGCCATGCCCAGGCTTTAGAGCACAGGCTTAGCTGGGGTTCATGGGCTTAGTTGCTCCCCAGCCTGTGGGATCTTTCCAGACCAGGGGTCGGATCTGTGTCTCCTGCATTGATAGGTGGATTCTTTACCACTGAGCCACCGAAAACGTCTCTTCTGTTTTGACCAGTGATAAATCATCTCACACCGTTTTGCTTTGTATTGATTGGATGCCGAATGAGACCAAGCTTTTTCCATATGTTTATTTGTGAGAGGGGTTTCCATTGGTGAGTTGCAAAAGGGTTCATCTTCATTTATAGGGAAGCATCTTAGTAGAGAAAGAGAGAGGATGAACATACGAACTCCATCCCAGCCTGTTTTTCCCAGCTTTGTGCCTCTGAGTGTGTGTCTGTAGCTCCCTGACCTTCTGTTTCCCCTTCTGTAAAATTAGGATTCCAATACTTAACTTTACTAACTTGATGTGCGGATTACACAGGGAGCAACTTTCAACCACCTCACACAGTCCCCAGCTCACAGCTCCCATTAAATTCCCTTCGCCCTCTTTTTGAGCCTCGAGCTCTTTGTCATCGCCTCAGTTGATCCTTCAGGGCTCCTGCTGCTTGGAGATCAGCAGTACCAAAATTCTCAGTACCACTGGGGAACTTTCAAGAAATGCAGAGCCTTGGGCTCTGACCCAGACCCATTGCAGCAGAACCTGCATTTTAACAAGATCCCCAAGTAATTCATAAGCACATTAAGGTTTGAAGAGTCTTGGTTTAGGCTTTAAGATTGGAGGACAATGGGTGTGTTCTCCAGACATGACCGACTCAGGGAGAAAGAGGTAGATAATGAACCTGTCACTGGGAGACCTGGCACACACACCCCCATCCTCCTGCCAGCCCCGAGAACTGAGGGCAAGCAGATCTCCTCCGCTGGGAAGTCAGCCCCACAAGGCAATCTCTTGAGAAAGCAGCCCTCAGCCAGCAGCTCACTGTTGTACTTCTTGCCTGAGAAAGAGTTGCGTCGTAGGGAAGAGTCAGCCAGGGTGCGGGTAAGAGGTGAGGGACTCCATAGGCTGGGGCTTCCTGGCCCCCATCACGTTAACCTTCTGAAAACCTGGAACTAATAATGGAGGCCTCGGATGGGAGTCAGGGATGCTCCAGAGCTTAGAGAGCGGGTGTGTCTGTGCGCTCAGTCGTGTCTAACTCTTTGCAACCCCATGGACTCTAACCCACCAGGCTCCTCTGTCCATGGGATTTTCCAGGCAAGAATTCTGGAGTGGGTTGCCACAGACCCTTGGTCATATAAGCCCCACCCATTGTAGACACCATGCTTACTTGGGGGTTGAGAGGTAGACAGGATTTTTGCTCGGAATACGGCAGAAGAGCAGCTGGTTGGGGACAAGGAGGCAGGCACCCTTCACTCTGCTGCATAGATCCAGCCCCCGACAGAAGGAACCGCAGCACACGCACGCGCGCGCGCACACACACACACACACACACACCTGGTGTCCTGCTGTGTCTCGTTCTCCTCTCAACCTGTGAGAGAGCCTGCAGGGGCAGGGAGGAAGTTGGCACTCCAGGGCCCGTACCATTTAATATCTCATCCATCAGTGCTCTGATAAGAAACCCCATTTTCCAGCTGAGTAAACCAAGCCTCCAAGAGCTTGGCAGCTAGGAAACCTGGCCTGCCAGGGATGAAGCAGGGACTCCAACGAGCTCTTTATCCCTCACCTACTTGACAGATCAGGAAGCTGAGATTGAAAGTTAAGACACTCAAAATCCCAAAAAAGGATGGTGGCGGGATTTGCGTTAGGGTTTGGCTTTTGGAAACATGGGTCACGATTCTCAGTTAAGCCATGCCATATCCCACTAAGCTCTACTCCCAGGCCCAATTTCACCACATTACCAGGCCCACCTTCTATGGCTAAAAAAATAACCTCATTAGGACTCCACCACTTAGATTCGATCCCTGGGTCAGGAAGATCCCCTAGAGAAGGAAATGGCAATCCACTCCTGTATTCTCACCTGAAAAATCCCATGGACAGAGGAGCCTGGCAGGCTATATGGTCCGTGGGGTCACAAAAGAGTTGGGCAGGGCTCATCAACTAGAAAACCACCACTGTGGGCAGATTCAGCACACCTTCTCCTGACACATCAGCATTCCCTTCTCAGCCCTCAGACCACCACTCCTCATCCCTGCCAGCTCAGATGATGTTGGGCCGGGAACATTTCATTTATTTGCAGACTTCCAGGAGGTGCTTCTGATCTTTACCAGAAGGGTTTCTTTTTTTCCCCCACCTTTGGTTCATAGGACCAATCTGTGCCCACCCTCTGGCCATGGCAGCCAGAGATATCTTCCTAAATTCATATGCATTGGAGCGTCTCCCTGAGGGTCCGTTCCCCAGCCGGCAGCTTTGAGAGGCCTCCACCCAGAGCATCGGCACCCTGTTTGCATACAAGATGAATAAGACGGAGCTGCAGGGAGGATGTCTCAGATACTCCTTTGGTGGGCTCAACATTCTACCCATTCTGAGCTTATACAAATTAGTTTGCTTCGCCCTTAGAAAAATCTTAGAGCTGGATCAGAGAAGTGGCAGCATCTTAGAAGTTCAGAGAAATAATACACTTCACCCAGGATCACACAGTGAGGGGGCTGGCAGACCGAAGCAGAACCCAGAACCCAAGCCCAGGGTGCCGGCCTCTGTCACTCAGCTGTCTCCTTCCCCTCCCCTGTGAGGGAGGTCAAGGAAGGCTTATCTTAATTACAGATTGCTTTGGTTCAGATTGAGGTCAGTGTGGCTAAGAGGGGTGGGATGACGGGAAGGGAGCAGGGCCCTTCTATTCAAATCCTATGCTTAGAGGAAGCCAAGGAGAGCTGGAGGTCCAGCCTCACCCTGTTCCTTCCTTCTGTTGACATCTCTGCTCCATTCTCTTCCTCCTGTTTTGGGAAGTATATGGTTCTTATTGCTGCTATAACAAATCACTGCAAATAGTGCCTTAAAATAGCAGAAACATATTGGCTTGCAGTCCTGGAGGTTGGAAGTTAAAAATCAGTCTATATTATAGAGTTAAAATCAAGATGTTGGGGGAGCTGGTTCTTTCTGGAAGCTCCAGGGGAGAGTGATTCTGTGCCGGTCCCAGCTTTGGTGGCTGCTGGTATCCTTGGCTTGTGGCCACATCACTCTGATCTCTGCCTCCACTATCACATTGCCTTCTTCTGTAGTCATATCTTCCTCTGCTCTCTTTTTCTAAGGACCCTTGGGATTACATTAAATCCATCTAGATAATCCAGGATAATCTCCTCACCACAAGAACCTTGGGGCTTCCCTAATAACTCAGTTGGTAAAGAATCTGTCTGCAATGCAGGAGACCCCTGTTCGATACCTGGGTCAGGAAGATACACTGGAGAAGGGATAGGCTACCCTCGCCAATATTCTGGCCTGGAGAGTTCCCTGGACTGTGTAGTCCATGAAGTCGCAAAGAGTTGGACATGACCGAGCTACTTTCAGTTTCACTTTCAAGAACCTTAGCTTAATTGCACCTGCCAAGTTCTTTTTGTCATATAAGGAAATAGTCACAGGATGGATAAATTAAGGGGGGGGCAACATTATTCAGCTTACTATAAATAGCAATAAGGAGTATTTAAGAATCTGAGCCTTGGGACTTCCCTGGTAGTCCAGTGGTTAAGAGTCTAAACTTCCAGTGCAGTGGAGAGGGGATGGTGTCGTTTTCAATCCCTGATCAGGAAACTAAGATCCCACATGCAGCACAGCCTGGCCAGAAAATAAATAAATAAAAATAAGTAAAATGACCCTGAATTGCTGATTAAGTACAAAAATTATATCCAGAAGACAAACAAAATAGAATCTGAGCTTACAGACAAGCATGGGCTCATATTTGAACTCTGACACTTGCTAACCGCATGACCTGGGCCCTATTTTTTCATCCTTCCTAGGAATCCTGTGCCCTGTTCTAGAAAATGGAAGTCATGTTACCTGCCTTTCGGGGCTGTGATGAGGACCAGACAGGAACCGAGAGCCCACTGTGGCAGGTGCCTTGTTTGTGTGTCTGCTCAGTTGTGCTCGACTCCTTACAACACCGTGGACCGTAGCCTACCAGTTTCCTCTGTCCATGGGATTTCCTAGGCAAGAATACTAGAGAGGGTTGCCATTTCCTGCTCCTGGAGATCTTCCCAACCCAGGGATCGAGCCTACATCTCTTTCGTCTCCTGCATTGGCAGGCAGATTCTTTTCCACTGATGCCACTTGGGAAGCCCAGCAGGGGTCATATAGATATTCAGTGTAGGCAGCCAGAGATTTCGGGAGATCCTAGAACTCTGCTTCTCCTCTCTCAGAAGGAGGGTCTGCTGGGCTGGCACAGCCTTCCTGATTTGAAGGAGTCAGCAAATGCTTTAAGGATGCAAGAGCCAGCGGATCGTGCAAATGGATGGGGCCTCTATTATCCTCAAAATTAAGTTTGCACCAGGTCCATTTGGATTAGCTAGTAATAGAAGAGGCAAAGCACTGATCTATGGTAAGAGAATTCTGAACCAGTGAGTTTGGGATAATGTAATATCGGTGGGAAATGGAAGGAACTGTGTGCTCTGCCTGACTCCCTGCTCAGAAACTCCAGCAGGTCAGATCTTCACTTTGATTTTTTTTTTTTTTTCATTTAACAGGATGTTTTTGCTGTTGTTTTGTGTGGTTTTTGAATTTTTATTTATTTTTAATTATTTTTTTTTATTAGAGTATGGTTGCTTTACAATGTTGTGTTAGTTTGTGCTATATAACAAGGGAATCAGCTATGTGTATGCGCTCAGTCACTTCAGTCATGTCTGACTCTTTGAGACCCTATGGACTATAGCCCTCCAGTCTCCCCTGCCCATAGGATTTTCATGCAAGAATACTGGAGTGGGTTGCAATTTCCTTCTCCACATACATATACATACATCCCCTCTTTTTGAGATTTCCTTCCCATTTAGGTCCCACAGGGCACTAAGTAGAGTTCCCCGAGCAATACAGTAGGTTCTCATTAGTTATTGATTTTATACATATTATAAAGGGATGTTTACTTCCCTTTAGATGAGGCATTTCCATTTTGCCAGGGAAAGGAGCTGGGAGGGAAGCAGGCACCTCTGGTTTTCTAAACGACAGAGATCTGAATTTCCAGCCACTAGCGTCACCTGGTGGGCTGCCGTCTATGGGGTCACACAGAGTCGGACACGACTGAAGTGACTTAGCAGCAGCAGCAGCGTCACCTTCCTGGAGCATCTTCATCCATAGCATCACCAACTTGCTGATTTTTGACATGTGGGTTTCTGGAATCACCTTAGAGGTAATGCTCCCCAATTCTCAGTGTGTACTAGTAAATGTTTCACAAGTGACTTCCGGGGGGAAAGTCCTCTGTCCATGTCCCTGCTGTAAATGTTCCCATGGCTGATTTCAAGCTACCATCCTGACCCCACTGAGCCCCTCGCTGTGCGAGATGAGAGGGTCAGCTCTCTTGAGCTTGTGCGGACTGGTCTCAGCACACAGCTATACCACATGCACTCTCACCCCTCTGTTGGTAACTCTTCACTCACCCTTGCTCCACGGAAGGGCCGTGTGCTTCTGTGCTTTTGCACACATTTCAGCCCTGGGACTGTCTCATTTTCCACCCAATCAAAACTGTCTTTGTTCTTCAAACCTGGACCCATTAAATCCTTCATGCGATTTAATCCTGTCTTCCCCTGCTTCCCAATGGGGCATCTCATGGCTTTATTTGGCACTGTTCTCATCCTGCCCCGTGTACAGCTAAGTCACTAAATGTCCATCTTCCCAGCCATCTGGCTCTGGAAAGACACTGGCTTTGGTCAAATCCCCCTCGTAGCTCTGTGACTGAAAGCACATATGTTTCTCAAATATGAAACTAGGGTTTCACAAGCGTTTCTCTTTGTTTTTGTTTTTGTTTTTTTTTAACAACTTCAATCAGAAAAACCTCTAGGATGACAGAAGTGCTTTCACTGTCCTGTGAACAAGCAGACCAAGGCCCCACCATCTGGCCTGGTCAGCATGCAGGATTCTGGGGGCATCGTGGGATTCCTGGAGCAAGGAAACCAAAAATGCGGTTAAGGCCCCTGCCACAGGCACCCAGGGACTCATGCATATACACGTGGACACACTGAGGCGTGTTTTCAGTGCACACACGGGTGTGTTCACCTTCTTTCCCTGGGATGTGCACACATACATACTCACACACCACTCACCCCGTGTACAGACACATCAGGGGTTGGGTGCGTACACATACACACCACGGGCAGAATCCTTCCCTTCCTAGTTTGCTCAGCCTCTTGGAAGTGGCCAAACTCCAGAGCTAGAAGCTTCTGGAGGCAGGGGTTGTTGTCTTTGTTCAGTTGCTCAGTCATGTCCAACTCTTTGTCCAACCCCATGAACTGTAGCACACGAGGCTCCTCTGTCCTCCATCATCTCCCAGAGTTTGCTCAAATTCATCTTTATTGACTCAGGGATGCTATCTAACCATCTCATCCTCTGCCACCCCCTTTTCCTTCTGCCTTCAATCTTTTCCAGTATCAGGGACTGGCTCTTCACATCAGGTGATCAAAGTATTGGAGCTTTAGCATCAGTCTTTCCAGTGAATATTTAGGGTTGATTTCCTTTAGGGTTGACTGGTTTGATCTTGCTGTCCAAGGGACTCTCAAGAGTCTTCCCCAGAACCACAGTTGGAAAGCATCAATTCTTTGACGCTCAGCCTTCTTTATGGGAGAGGGGTATAAATTAAATGTTTCCAGATGGGCTAGGAGGACAGCCAGGGGCAGGGGGCTCCATGGCTGCAGAGACCAATTCACATCCTGTGTTCTTTGGAGGAGTTACTGTAAGGGTATATACAGAGCACACAGGAGGTGCTCAATAAATGCTGAAGCCTTTCCTATGACGGCAGAACCAACTCTCATTCCTTGCTGTCTACCCCTCATGATCGCTGGGACTCGGAAGGTTCTCACTCAGCCAGGACTTGAAATCTCCCAGCATGTGCCACGCAGAATACCGATGGGGAGGGAACTGCGCCCTAAAAGGTCTGCAGCTGGCCTCCAATCTCACCCATATGGGATAAGCTTTAACAGTCTAAGAGATTCTAGCTCAGCCTGGGTTGGGGAGGGGGTGTAGAAATAAGAGGGCAGATGGAGAAGTTTTTGTGGTGGCTTAATCTTGCAGGCATCATAGATAACTCGTAAATGTCAGAAGCAATGCACACAATTTAGAAGGCTGAAAGGAATCTGGAGATATTAAGATATTCACCAGCCCACATGAGGGAGCAGGTTTAGCCTTGGATGCCTCTCATATTTTCATTAGCAGAGGCTGAGTGAATTTGAGCAGCTTAAAGTCTAATAGAAGCCTCCCATTTTCTTATTTGGGATGTGAGTGCGGTTGCTTCATTATACAGTGTAATGTTCCCTGATGGATGTTTGCTTCTCTGGTGTCTGTGAGATGGAGAAATATGGGGGACGTATTTATCAGTAACTTCCTCTGCTGCAGCATCTCGGTTTGGCTCCCAGTAGGTGTGAATGACCCCCTAATCGGTTGGGGGCGCCTGTTGCAGACACTTCCGAGTTCTGCACCCTTTCCCTGTTTCACTGGAGGGTTGTTGGTTTCTGGATTCTGTGCACAAATCTGAGACAGACCAAGTTGGGAGCTGCTGCCTACGATAGTTTATGGGGAGCCAGACGGAGCAACTGTGCCAGAGGCTAGCACCGATGGGTCAGTGAGGCTGCTGGACGTAATGTCAAGAAGATGGGGAAAGAGGAGCTGCTGAGATTGGGTGATTCAGCAGGCTCAGTGCAAGGACACTGGCTGGAGTTTTGCATTCCTTCATTCATTTAGTCCGGGCTTCCCTGGTGGCTCATGTGGTAACTAATCTGTCTGCAGTGCCCAAGACCCATGTTTGATTCCTGGGTCAGGGAGATCCCCTGGAGTAGGAAATGGCAATGCACTCCAGTATTCTTGCCTGGAGAATTCCATGGACAGAGGAGCCTGTTGGAGTAAAGTCCATGGGGTCACAGAGAGTCTCCATGGGGACACAACTAAGTGATTAATGCTTGCTTGCTTCATCCATTTAGTCACTCATGTATCCGTCTTTTCTTCCAACAAATCTTTATTGGGCACTTAACTTGGGCCATGCCCTGGGGGCACAATCATAAGCAAAAGGGACATAGTACCTGCCTTTCTCTAGCTCAGAGGAATGGTTCTTAAGTGGGGGCAGTTTTGTCCCCAGGTGTCTGGAAATAAGATTGTCATAACTGGGAGGCAGGTGCTGTTGGCATCAGGTGGACAGAGGCCAGGGAAGCTGCAAAACCTCCTAAAATGCACAGGACAAAACCCCACAGCAAAGAATTGTCCAACTCAAAATGTCAGAAGTGCGGAGATGGAAAAACCATGGTCTAGAAGCTTTGCAGGGTTGGCAGTGGAGGTGGGGGTCTTTTCAGTGTGACATGTTTTCGAGGGCAAATTACTTGTATGGCTGACCTTTACATTTGCTCATAAACCAACGAAAGATAAAACTGGGTAGGGACTTCTCTGGTGGTCCCGGGGTTGAGACTCTGTTCCCAGTGCAGGGGACCTAGGTTCAATCTCTGGCTGGGGAAATGGGATTTTGAATCGTGAGCAGTGCAGCCAAAAAAAGACATAACACTGGGACAATTTCTAAATACACTTTTAAATATCTCAGTAACAAGAATAATGCCTGTGCCATGGTAGGAGATTGGGCTGTATGGTCAGAAAGGCTTGTTTCAGGTGCGTTGGCTGACCCTTAAACGGTGTTTGTTGTTTAGTCCCTAAGTCGTGTCCGACTCTTGGCAACCCCATGGACTGTAGCCCTACCAGTCTCCTCTGTCCGTGGGATTTCCCAGGCAAGAATACTGCAGTGGGTTGCATTCCCTTCTCCGGGGGATCTTCCCAACCCAGGGATTGAACCCAAATCTCCTGCTTGGCACTTGGATCCTTTGCCACTGAGCCTCCTGGGGAGTCCCTGCAAGATGCTAATTGAGGTCAAAAGCCTGGGCTTTATGAGCAGGACCCAAGGTTTAGGCTCTGACCCTCCTACACCGGCCTGAGTGATCCTAGGCTGTTCCCATCACCCCTCCCTCCAGCTTACATACCCTTAAAGACAGCCAGTTGGTCCAAATTAATATTAACCAGGGCGTTCCTTCAGCCAAAGGCACTAGCCCTCACACTCCAGAATTCTTACAGACCTCTGCCCACTGCCATCCTCTCCCTGCTTTATCATTCATTCATTCTTTCATTCATTCACAAATATTTATTGAACATCTTCTATGACCAGGCTCTTTTCCAAGGATTGACGTTGCATCAGTGAACAAAATAAACGAGAACCTACACTTTATAAAGAGAACAGGCTTAATAATAATGTTGTTGATGATGATGAAATATTCCACAGGTACAGATTTTATGAAAATAGAACGAGGTGATGTGATAAGGAGTAACTAAGTTGATTGGTCAGAAAAGGCCTCTCTAAGGAGGTCACTTTTAAGCTGAAATCCAAAGGAGAAGGAAAATATGAGTCAGGCCAAGCTCTGGGGGAATGATCATTCCAGGCAATGAGCCAGAAAGAATAGAGGTGCCCCGAGGGAGACGTGAGCTCCATGTGTTGAGGACACAAATAATGTAAGACTCGAGCCTCCGAGTAAGACCAAGGGGTCTGGGATGGGGAGGGTGCCCGGCCTGTAAGGAGCTGGGACTGAGAACAGGGCACCCAGGGAGGGGACCGAAGTTCATGCACACTGTGCTCCTGATACACTGATCACCCAGCTTGGGAATCACGTTCTTGACCCTAACCTTGGCAAGGTGAAGGCATGTTTTTTCCAGCACAAGATTCTTAGCATGTTTTCTCTGCTTTTTTTTTTACCAGCACAGCAGGCAAGATGCAGGTCCCTCCCAAGCCCACCTCAGTCTCCATGAAACAAACACATCAAGGCCCAAATAACTGCCCCCCTTCCCTTGACCTTCCTAGGCAGCGGGCACAGGCGGACACAGCCTCTCACTTCTCCGTTCACTCACTCCCTCCGTAAACTGTTCCTGAACCCGTCTCTTAGTCCACTTCCCCCAGCAGCACACCCTGAAATCAGGATGCATCGTTTATTTGGGAGATAATCCCAGGAAACACTGCTAGGGAAGCTGAAAGCAAGACAGGGAAGGAGAGTAATGAACACAAGTGCATTATTAAGCAAGTTAGCACCGTGGGCACTTGGACCTTAGGTCCTACAGGGAACTCTGGGAGACATCCCACCTGAAGGGTGAGGGAGGGCAGGTGTTTAGGTGCCGATTCCTGCCTTGCTGGTTGGTGCGGCTGCCAGGAAGCACTGATTTTCTGGCGCTTCAGGGTGGCCCTGGGGGTGGGCAAAGAGGGCTCCTGCTGTCAGAGCTTTCTCCCTCAGGCAAAGAAATGCAGGTGCTGGTAGCTGAAAACTGGGACATCCCACATTAAAATCATTAAGTGCAAGAGGATGTGGCCAGGGCACTGAGAGCACCTTTTTAAGCACTTGTTTTATTTATTTATTTTTATTAATATTTCTTTATTCACCTGTGCCAGGTCTTGGCTATGGCGTGCGGGATCTTCCATCTTCATTGTTGCACGTGGGTTCTTTTCTTTTTAGCTGTGACATGCCAGATCTTTAGTTGCAGCATGTGAGATCTAGTCCCCTGATCAGGGATCAAACTCAGGCCCCTTAAGTTGGGAGAGCACAGTCTTAGCCACCGGAGCAGGGGGGAAGTAAGTCCCTATTTTATTGTTTTTAAGAACACTGAACGTGAGACTCTCTTAACAACCTTTAAGCGTATAATCAGTATTGTTGACTCGAGGTACAATGTTGTTACAGCCAATCTCTAGAACTTACTCATCGTGCTTGACTGAACATTTATGCTTGTCGATTGGTAAGTCCCCGTTTCCTCCCTCCCCTCAGCCCACCGTGCCACTCTTTGATTCTGAGAATCTGACTATTAGAGCGGTGTTTGTCTTTTGGTGACTTGACTGACCTCACTTAGCATAATGTCCTCGAGGTTCATCCATTTTCTCTCCCATTGCAGCATTTCCTTCTTTTTAAAGGGAAAATAGTATCCCGTTGCATGTACAAACCACATTTTCTTTATCCATTCATCTGTCGATTGATGGACTCGGGTTGTGTCCACATCTTGGCCATTGTGAATAATGCTGCAAAAAACATGGGAGCGCAGATGTCTGTTTAAGATCCTGATTTCAATTCTTTCAGATAAATACCCAGAAGTGAAGTTGTTGGATCATATGGTAGTTCTTCCCTCATAGCTCAGTGGGTAAAGAATCTGCCTGCAACTTGGGAGACCCGGGTTCGATTCCTGGCTTGGGAGGATCTCCTGGAGAAGGAAATGGCAACCCACTCCAGTATTCTTGCCTGAAAAATCCCATGGACAGAGGAGCCTGGTGGGCTATGGTCCATGAGGCTGCAAGAGTCGGACACGACTTAGCAACTAAACCACTACCATGGTAGTTCTATGTTAAATGTTTTGAAAAAGCTCTAAATACTTTCCATGGCAGTTGCACCCTTTTACATTCCCACCAAGAGTGTACAAAAGTTCTAATTTCACCATGTCCTCCCCAACGCTGGTTGTCTTGTGGTTTGTTGATAAGAGCCATCCTGAGAGCTGTGAGGTGATGTCTCATTGTGGTTTTGATATGCATGTTCCTAATAATTAGTGCTATTGGGCATTTTTTCATATGCCTGTTGGCCATCTGTATGTCTTTGGAGAAATGTCTATTCAAGCCCACAGCCCATTCATTAATTGGGTTATTGGTTTGCTTTCATTGCCAGACTTCATGCTTGGAGCCGAGAATATGTAGGTGAAGATGGTGTGTCTTTTTTCTCTCCAGGAGTTGACATTCTGACCCTGCCTCTTTTCTTATCTATGTGCTGTGCGTGCTAAGTTGCTGCAGTTGTGTCCAACTCTTTGCAACCCCATGGACTATAGACCGCCAGGCTCCTCTGTCCATGGGATTTCCCAGGTGAGAAAACTGGAGTGGGTTGCCATGATCCCTCCAGGGGATCTTCCCAACCCAGGGCTTGAACCTGCAACTCCTGCATTGCAGGTGGGTGCTGAGTTGTCGGGGAAGCCCTTTCTCATAAGACTTAGTATTAGACAAATCTTTCTCATTTATGAGATCTGTCTAATGCTAAGTCCTACCACTCAGGGATATTTTGAAGATTTGATGACAAGTCCCATATGAAAAACTCTGTACAAATGAATTGTGGGCACAGACTTAAGATATTATTATCACTACTCTGCAAGTCACTTTACTTTGTATAACCTTAGCTTCCTCCATCTGTCAAATGAGAATACTTGCTCTGCCCACTTCAGACAGCCATCATATGCTTTAAGTGAAGTAATAAATGGGAAGGCATTAGAACACCATTGAAATATAAACCCTGGTTCATCACCTCCATTCGTCCTCTTTTCACCAAATGAGTCACTAAGAGCAGGAAGCTGATGTGATCCACCTTTGTAAGCCTCTCTCCTCAAATCAGGTAGAGTGCCTGGTGTGTGGTTAGTGCTCAATAAATCCTAGCTGAGTTGACTCAATCTGAAGGTCTGTGGATAACCTTGGAGGTTCACTCTGGTTCCAGTTTATTTGCAGATTCTCATCTGTTGTCACTGGGAAGTGGGCAGGGAGGCATGATTAAACCCAGTTTACAGATGAGGAAACTGAGGCTCAGAGGGAGAGAGCAGTTGTACTGGAAGGGAGGAACAGAGCCAGGACCAGGATTCCTGATGTCTTGGCTTCCAATCCAGTGAGCTGTTGACTTACCACCCATTGGAATAACTGTTTGGGGATAATGCCAATAAATAAACAAGGACTTCTCTGGAGGTCCGGTTATTAAGTGCTTCCATGGTGGGAGGCCAGGGGTTTGATACCTGGCCAGGGAACTAAGATCCCACAAGCTGTGTGGCATGGGAAAAATATAAATAAATAAATGTAGATGTTTCCAGGGGACAAACCAGCCTGCTGGCTGTCTGGCATTACTTATCTCTAATAACTTACCTAGAATCAGTATGAAAGCACCTTCTCCAATCTGGAGGTATCTGGATCACCTTGGAGTTTCACCCTCCACCCGGTTTATTCCCATCTCCTCAGATGCTCATGTGCCCCTATCAGAGAGACCAGAACCCATGGAAACATATTTCTATCTTGATTGGGATTCACAACTGAGAAACTATCAAAGGATAGAAAGTGGAAAACAACCCCACTCAAGGGACAGACTCACAAAGTCTGAGATGTCTCTCTACCATAAGACACCAATGAGAAATCCCTTCCGGGGATAGGTTTAGGTGGCTGTCAGACCTGGATTCAAATCCCAGGGTCTCCATTAAGCAAAAGGCTTCAATATTCTGGCTTGGTTTCCTCCCCAGTAAAATATAAGCACCATCCACCTGATTGAATTTTACAAAGATTAAAAAGGATCGTGAATGCAGAGCAGCTAGCAGAGGGCTTGGCACATAGTAGGTACTCACTCCTCCCTGCCCTCCTTCTGCCCAATCTCAGGACTAATCCTGCCTGGACCCCCGGGCTCCTTCCACCCCCTACGTCATGAGGATTTATGAGGCAATACCTGGCAGGCAGTTCTGTTTCCTGGGAAGTACGATGCTCCTGTTTTGAAAGCAAGATACACTAAAATGTAGCTCTTTTCTTGACATCTAGCTTTGAGTCTCCCTGAGGCCCGCTGTGGCCATCCTGCATTTTTATGACCCTGGTGGGTTTCATTACTAGCCCTGACTTCTGGAAACTCATCTACCATCCTGACCCCGAGAGCATTTGATTTGAAACATCAATCACAGTTCAGAGTTGAGCTCCCTGTTTACATGTATCTGCTGACACCCTCGGTGCCAGATCTGAACCGTGGTCTCAGAACGGAGTATCAGAGAGTCAACATGGCCCAGAAAAGAGTAACTCTTGTCAGCCCAGTCTAATCAACCCCTGCCACCACTGTGAGGATGCTATGACCAGAAACATCTCAGACCACCTGGTCCCAGCCCTGCAGCATTCTGGGTGATCAGGTGGAAAGAAATAATGTCAATATCATCAGTCCAGGATGAAGGTGTCAAGCCCATGGCCAGCCCCCTCCAGAAAGAAGCCAGTTATACAGGCATCAGGTCCAAGGGCTTCTGAAAATTCTAGTCAAGGTTCCCTACAACATTTTCAGGATGTTGTAAGTATTATACCTACAACCAAGAACATAGGTGTTCAGTAGTCAAATATATTTCAAAAGGCTAACTTATGATATGCCAAATACTTCTCTTTAATGCAGTACTTATCAGAACCTTTAGTAAGCAAATGTGCTTATGTGTCTCAAGATAAATAAAACGCAGAGCTTTGTCAGTTTTTTTTTTTTAATTGCAAACTTTTTTTTTTTAATCTCCAAAAACAGCATCCAATGGTACCAGTGTTCCTCAGAACGTATTTTGGGAACTGCTGATCCAGGCTGGCAGCATTTTCATGGGGCACAAGGCAGGAGCTTGTAGGTTGTGCTGTTCTCAGTATCAAGCGATGTAAGGACACTGGGGGCCAGATTTTTAAGGGAGAGTTGAGAGGGACCCCTGGGATTTCTTTGGAAGAAATGATGCTGAAGCTGAAACTCCAGTACTTTGGACACCTGATGCGAAGAGTTGATTCATTGGAAAAGACTCTGATGCTGGGAGGGATTGGGGGCAGGAGGAGAAGGGGACGACCCAGGATGAGATGACTGGATGGCATCACGGACATGATGGACGTGAGTCTGAGTGAACTCCGGGAGATGGTGATGGACAGGGAGGCCTGGCATGCTGCGATTCATGGGGTCACAAAAAGTCGGACACGACTGAGCGACTGAACTGAACTGAACTGAACTGAGAGGGACCAATCACCAGACTGGTGGCCTGGCTGAGCGTCGCATCCAGAGACCTAGACTCCTTTCCCGGCAGTGGTTCGAGCTGATAACTGCTAACTGAGGGTGGAGAGAAAAAATTTCAGACACCACAGAACAAGGGTTGGAAGAGTGGGACTGCTAAACCGTGATCGGTAGGGACAGAAGGCTCTGAATCCGTGATGATACTTGGTTACAGTGAGCAAACTCCATTCATACATGCTTCTTGGGTCATGTAACTGACCAGTCCATCTGGGTAGATTGTTTGGCCTTCAGGCATGGCTCATTCCAGGAATCCAATGCTGTCACCTGGATAAGGCTTCTCTCTCTCTGCATTCTGGCTCTGCTTCCTGTTTTGGCTTTATTCTTGCCCAGACAGTCTCCTTACAGTGGCCACAGGAAGTTATACCTCCTTCCAGCTTCACATCCAATGGAAATGAAAGCCCTCTTCTCCAATAGCGGGTGCATGTGCACATGCCCCCCCCCACACACACACCCGTGCACACTAGGACTGAGTTTCATTGGCTATCATTAACCTGACTTGGATCACATGCTCAGCTCTGAACCAGCTGTGCTGGGCATGAACTGTATCTGTTAGCCTGGCTCAGCCATGGGTACCACCTTCAGAGTCTGGATAGAGTCTTCTTTATCTGACGTCCATGGGCTGGATCGGGGGGATGATTCCCCAGAGGCAGGGCTGATGCTTGTCACCAGGAAGGTGATTGGTGTCTAGAGTAGACACAGTGAATGTCCATGACTGGCTATATTTCTGGCTGATCCCCGGGGTGGCAGCAGCTGACCACCCCATCCTGCCCAGATGGCATGAAGGGACGCCTCACACTCTTCCAGGCTGGGCTCTCATTGGTTTAGTGGCTGGACAAGGGCTGAGCCTTGCGGGCGTCAAGAACATAGTGACCTGAGCTGGAAAGGGAGGGACAGGTAGGGACTGAACAGAAAAGTGACAGGCTAAGTAAGTCCTTCTGGAAGAATTGATATTTCAGGGAACTAAATGCCAGACAATCACCAGACTTAGGAGAAACCAAACACAGGGGCCCTTCCAGCCTAGCTCTCAGAAGCTAGGGGACCCACATCTCATCCTACCTCCTCTCCAGGTCTTACCAACACGAGGATCACCAGCCAAATGCCAATAAAATACCAACTTGATTCAAGGCAGATGTTCGTAATACCTCCCCAAATGCAGGGCTCTCTGGCATGAGCCAGATGGGGTAACATGACTTTCCTGAGGCTGAAATGGTCGTCTAATAACCCTCCACACTAACTCAGACCTTGACACCTGCCTTGGACAGTTGAGCAGACCATGAAAGCTCAGACCGACCCTTGCCAGCCCCACACATGCAGGGAGAGTATCAAGCCTCTCCCAGTCTGAATCCCATCCTAAGGGGTTCAGCCTGCATGACCGGGGACATAGGAGCAAGTCCTATGGTGCAGGGCAGGTCCCCAGAAAGAACAAAGGCAGGCAGAGGCCATGGCCCACTCCCAACATGCACGAGTCCCGCTCAGAGGAAAGAGGCCCCGCCCATCAGATGAGCCTGCTGCTGCTGCTAAGTCACTTCAGTCATGTGCGACTCTGTGCAATCCCATGGACTGCAGCCCACCAGACTCCTCCATCCATGGGATTTTCCAGGCAAGAACACTGGAGTGGGGTTCCATTGCCTTCTCCAATCAGATGAGCCACTTCTCTCCAATTGGGCAGAATTAAGAAGGGGCAGAGAATGGGTACCCCCGCCCTCAGCTCACCTTCCCCAGAGGCTCTCCTCTGTGCCAGGAGTGGGCGCTCGGGGAGAGAAAGGAAGGGCTGTGCACATCGGTCCAGTGACCTCCACTTTCCTCTCCTGTGGCTCCAGTTAAATCCTCTGGCCATGTGGGGAGGACCCAGGATGAGACTTGGGGTCTGACTGGATCAGAGGGTTTGTTACCTGGAAGAACTAGAAAATATGATTTTTGAAGGCATGTGGATACATACATAAACACACATGCAGTATATGTACACAAATATATGTATAGTTATACATATATAAGTATATGTGCTTTATACATAAATATATGCTTTATATATAAAATACATAAGGTCATATCAAACATGTAAGTATATATATGCATGTAAATATATAAGTACATACATATATGTGTGTGTATACGTATGTGTGTGTGTGTGTGTGTGTGTGTATGATATGTGTCAGACATTGGGCAAAGCTTTAGGTACTAGTTGCTCAGTCATGTCCCACTCTTTGTGACCCCATGGACTGCAGCCCCCCCAGGGAGTATCCCTCTGTCCATGGGATTCTCCAGGCAAGAATACTGGAATGGGTTGCCATTTCCTTCTCCAGGGAATCTTTCCTACCCAGGGATTGAACCTGTGTCTCCTGCATTGCAGGCAGATTATCTACCCTCTGAGCTTTGGGGCCATGGAAACCCAGTGAATGTGGTCCCTGCTTTCATGCTGCTTTCAACCTCAAGAAGACTCGGAAACCATCGCTTCTACCATACGGTGATGTATGTGCTAAAGGGGCCCCAGGTGAGGAAGGGGCTGTAGGTACACAGAGGTCGGTGACCAGTGCCTCCATGGACAAGTCAGAGAAGATGGCAAAAAGGGGGCTAAGACAAGATTTCCAGGGCTAGAGCCCCGATGCCAAACCACTGAATCAGAAGGGTGTGTTTTTGTTTTTGTTTCCAAATGTTCTCTCTTGTTCCCTGAGCTCTGCCTGAGGAATTGGTTCCTTATCCTCCATCCTGTGGCATCAGTGCCCAGCTGCTCCAGCTGCTGAATAGTGGTCCCTTAGGCCCTCTGGCTTTGGCTTTTCCTAACAGTTGTCTTTCCTGGCACCACAGGACGAACCAACTCACAGTGTCAGGGCTGTTCCTTGCTTTTTTTCTCTCTGGCTTTTGAAGTGCTACCCGTCCTGGGAAGGCTTCAGGGATCAAGTCACACATACAAGGATTAAGCTCAATAAAACAGGGAGGAGAAATGTTGATAACAGCATTATTTAGGAAGGTATTATAAGAACAGTGAAACTGCAATTATATCTTAAAGTCACATTTTCTTTCCACAGACACACTTATCTATTTTTTTAATATATATGTTAATGGAGGAATGGAATTAGCTCTGTGTGCATAGTTCATTTTACATTTTGCCAAGTTCAGCTGGAGCCCAGCTCCACCCCGTGCTGGGCCCCAAAGGAGGCACAGATCTGCTGGCCAAACCCTGGGTAGAAATGAATCCAGGGTATGGAAACCAACCTCTCAGGGTGGGTGAGGTATTAGGGCCTCATACATACTGCCTCCATCTCACATTTAATTTATTCGTGCTCTGAAATCCTCTTTAGAAGATGCGTTAGAGAGAAAACCATTCCTGCTTCTAGCAGCCCTGTGACACCAAGCAGCCCATTGTGTGTGCAGGCATGCTCTGTTACTTCAGTCGTGTTCGACTCTTTGTGACTCCATGGACTGTAGGCCACCAGGCTCCTCTGTCCATGGGATTCCCCAGGCAAGAATACTGGAGTGGGCTGCAGTGCCCTTCTCCAGAGGATCTTCCCAACCCAGGGACTGAATCCACGTCTCCTCCGTTGCTGGCAGATTCTTTAACCACTGGGCCACGTGGAAAGTCCAAGCAGCCCATTATCTCCCTCCAAAACTCAGCATATAGAGAGTTTTTCTTTTTTTTGCTTCTGAAGTATAGCTGATTTACAATATTGTGTTATTTTCAGGTGTACAGCAGTGATTCCATATGTATGCATACATATATATGTATATTTCTAGATTATTTTCCATTACAAGTTATTACAAGATATTGAATGTGGTTCCCTGTGCTATATAGTAAATCCTTATTATCTATTTTATGTATAGTAGTTTGTATGTGGGCGCTTCCCTCATGGCTCAGATCATAAAGAATCTGCCCTCGATGTAGGAGATATGGGTTTGATCCTTGGGTTGGGAAGATCCCCTGGAGAAGGAAATAGCTACCCATTCCAGTATTCTTGCCTGGAAAATCCCAGTGAACAGAGGAGCCTGGCAGGCTACAGTCGAAGGGGTTGCAAAGAGGTTTGTAGTCACATGCTCCTAATTTGTCCCTCTCTCCCTCCCTTTCCCCATTTGGTAACCATAAATTTATTTTCTATTCCTGTTTCTGTTTTGCAGATGGATACACTTGCATAGTTTTATGTGTATAATGCAAATAATATTTGTATTATTCCACCTGTAAGTGATATCATATAATATTTGTCTTTGTCTGACTTGCTTCACTTAGTATGATCATCTCTAGGTCTATCCATACTGCTGCACATGGCGTTATCTCATTCTTTTTATAGCTGGGTGATACCCCATTGTGTATATATGTGCTATATCTTCTTTACCCATTCCTCTGCTGATGTATGCTTAGGTTGCTCCCATGTCCTGGCTATTGTCGGTTGTGTGGTAATGAGCATTGGGGTGCATGTATCTTTTGTAATTATGGTTTTCTCTGGGTATGTGCCCAGGAGGGGAATTGCTCTCTCATATGGTAATTCTAGTTTTAGTTTTTTAAGGAACTTCCATACTATTCTCCAGGCTTTCCAGGTGGTGCTAGTGGTAAAGAACCCACCTGCCAATGCAAGAGACGTAAATGATGTGGGTTCGACACCTAGGTCAGGAAAATCTTCTGCAGGAGGGCACAGCAACCCACTCCAGTACTCTTGCCTGGAGAATCCCATGGACAGAGACACCTGGCGGGCTATAGTCCATAAGGTCGCAAAGAGTCGGACACAACCGAAGCCACTTAGCAGGTACATACTGTTCTCCATAGTGGCTGTAATAGTTTTTAAGTCTCTGAGATTGGGCAAGATTCCCTAGGGAGTGAGAGTGAAAAAACTTTTAATAAGAGTTTTGTTGCCTCTATGCCCGGCTCCGCAATGACTGCTTCCCACACGGAGATGAGACTCTGTAAGGTCCAACAGAGACGAGAACACAGCATCAAAGCAGGGCAGTCATTGCCAGAGGAGGGAAGCTCGTGGATCAGAGGGAAAGCTAACCCTAAGTGGGCTGGGGATGTCAAGGAAGGCATCCTTACAGAAGAAAACCTTGAGCTCCCTCTAAGGGTAGAAGAAGTCATTTAGGCGGAGAGGGTGGAAAGGTTCTCCAGGAAGAGGAAACAGCAAATATCAAGGCAGGAAGGCGGCTCAGGGCATTGGGCTGGAACGGGAAGCATGCGATGCGGGATGGGCAGGGGCCATGAGGGGAAGTGGGAGACAGGTGCGGCGCGGTGCTGGGGAGCGTGGTAAACAAGGAAGGGCCACTGGACAACCACGCTCATGGGAATGTCATCCTCGGTTCACTTCACTAACAATCGGAATCCGGTTCCTGTAACATAGATCCAGGTCAGTTACGGTGGTCAGCGTACTTCAGTAAGGCAGTCCTTTGCCAGGGAGAGGAGCTACCAGTTTCTGAGCCTGTTCCTTTGTTCATGGCACAGTACCTGCCCTGAAGCTAAAGGGGTGCTTTCCCAGATCAGGACCACCTCATTCCAGCTCGAGGGAAGGAGGACAGGAGCTTCAAACGTATTGAAGCTGCTAATCACTTTATGCACCTCATCCTTTCAGCCCCCCAAACCACCACACAAGAGAAGTATTAATGTCTCTATTTTTTTAATGTATTTCTTTTTAATTGGGGGATAATTGCTTTACAATATAGTGCTAGTTTCTGCCATAGGTCAACATAAATCAGCCATCGGTATACATATGTCCCCTCCCTCCTGAACCTCCCTCCCACCTCCCTCCCCACCCCACCCCTCTAGGTTGTCACAGAGCACCGGGTTTGAGTTCCCTGTGTCATACAGCACATTCCCACTGGCTCTCTGTTTTACACATGGTGATGTGTATGTTTCGATTCCTCTCTCAAGTCACTCCACCCTCTCCTTCCGCCACTATACCCACAAGTCTTTTCTTTATGTCTGCATCTCCGTTGCTGCCCTGCAAATAGACAGCAAAGCCTGAGAGGTTATGTATCAAGTCCAAAGTCAGTCAGTGCCAATATGGGGAGGCAGGATTTGAACCTAGGTCTGGAGGTGCCTTCTTTGATAACACATTTCCTAGTGAATATCCCCCCACCTGTCAAGAGCAGGACGCCTGATGATTAAACTAGTTAGCTAAGTGTTTCTCATGCCTCATCCACCTTGTCCTTTCCTTGACATACTGTGGATAGAGTTTAAATATTGTCTTTGCAATCAGTGCTCATTTTATTATCAGGAAGGATTTAGAATGAGCCATTACCCCCATCATGGAGGCTTTTATGATTGGTCCTTAATAAATGTTTGATGCTCAGAGTGGTTCTGAGCCCACAGTGTGGGGAGGGGGGTCCCACCCATTCCCTCTGCTCTCTCTGCCATAAAATTAACTGAGGTGTTCGTTAACAGACTTATCATTTTTCCTGCTTTTGGCTGGCGTGATGCCAGAGAAATAAAATAAGCGTATCAGAGGAACTACAGAAGGCTTTTTAATGATAGCGAAGTTAAACTGAAAGAGCAATCCTTCCTACTCGCCTTGTTATCACCTGTCAGGTCTCTAAGCACGATGGTTAATGACATGGCCGAGGGCTGGCACCTGTATTTCAGGCTTATTTATTTGGTCTTTAGAAGAGGGATTGTTCATTTTGGCTCCCCATGCGTCTTTCCCTCGCTGGGGTGGTTGACATTTCAAGAAGCTTTTATTTGCCTGTTTCAGTTTTGCCCCACTGACTTGAGCCATGCAGGTGATGGGTCTTTTGTTCCCTGGGATGGGAGCTTTCAGGAGAGGTTGGGGGAGGTTCTTCCAGGCTGGGGGACTTAAAGGAAGGTTGTTACCCAGGCTGAAGGTGACCTCTAGAGGTAGCAATATGCCAGGCAGAGTTGTTATCTGGTTATTGTGGCAGGTGGCAGGATGGGATGACAAAGTGAAGCCTTGACGGGCAACCAGGAAGTCTGCAGAGCATGGTGGGAAGGACGCTATACCCGATGGTAGAAAAATGACAACAGCTAGCATTTTAGTGACTGCTCACCGCACACTGGGCAGAATGCTCATTTCCATGCACCAGCTCATCAGCCTGTATAGTATTTCTATGAGGATTCTTGTTGTCTGGCCACTGGGTCTGACTCTTTGTGACCCCATGGACTGCAGCACACCAGGCTTCCCTGTGTTCCACCATCTCCCAGGATTTTCTCAAATTCATATCCATCTAGTCGATGATACTGTCTAACTATCTCATCTTCTGCTGCCCCTTCTCCTCCCACCCTCCATCTTTCCCAGTGTCGGGGTCTTTTCCAATGAGTCAGCTCTTCACATCAGGTGGCCAAAGCATCGGAGCTTCAGCTTCAGCCTCAGTCCTTCCAGTGGGGTTAGTTCTGCTATTATTTCTACTTTACAGAGGGGAAAACCTAGTACTGAAAGGTTAAGCAATGGTCCCAGGGTCCAGGCTCCCTGTTAACCTCTGTGGGGCTCAAGGCAAGTGTATATGGAGGCCCACAGACCACATGTCAAATATTCGAAAGTTAAGAACCCAGCCCACAAATTGTTAAATAAAGCATGTTCTCTCATCCTATTTGACAAATCTACCCATATAATGACTGCAAAGCCCAATTTGTTTTTTTTTTTTAATATCTTTAATTCTTTTAAAATTTTTATTGGAATATAATTGCTTTAACATGTTGTGTTAGTTTCTGTTGTCCAGCAAAGTGAATCAGTGGTGTGTATATGTATATCCGCTCCCTCTTGAGCCCACTCCCACCCCTCTAGGTCGTCACAGAACACCAAGCTGAGCCCCCCGTGCTGCACAACAGCTTCCCACTAGCTGTCTACTTCACACATGGTGGTGCATTGTATGTCACGCTGCTCACCCCACCTTCCCCTTCCCCACCCCATGCCCACAACTCCATTCTCTAAGACTGCATCTCTATTCCTGCCCTGCAAATAGGTTCATCTGTCCATTTTTCTAGATTCCATATATGTGCATTAATATACATTTGTTTTTCTCTCTGACTTCACTCTGTATGACAGTTTCTAGGTCCACCCACATCACTACAAATGACGCAATTTCATTCCTTTTCATGACTAAGTAATATTCCGCTGTGTATATGTACACATCTTCTCTATCCATCATCTGTCGATGGACACTTAGGTTGCCCCCATATCCTGGCTATTGTAAACAGTGAATACTGGGGTACAGGTGTCTCTTTGTAAAGCCCATTTGAACTCAGATTTGTCACATTTGTCACATTCCTTGGAGTCCAGACCAGGATTTAACCCCAGAAGAGCTCTCCCTGACCCACAGCTCATCTTTGTTCTCTTCCTATTCTCAGTTCAGTTCAGTTCAGTCGCTCAGTTGTGTCCAACTCTTTGCAACCCCATGAATTGCAGCATGCCAGGCCTCCCTGTCCATCACCAACTCCCAGAGTTCACCCAGACTCAGCTGTCTTAAACTTTGAGGGACTGTTCACATGTGCCTGTGGTCACCCCATCCCACACACATCTGAGCTTTAGGCTTTCCACTGCAAACAGCCCTCAGGAGGAGGAGGTGTGCACACCAACAGTGGTCTACTCTTGGGAGGATGGACCCACAGCTGAGGGACTCCTGGGTCCTGGGAGCTGACATGGAGTCATTCAGGCAGAGAGATCCTTGGACTCAGGGACCCAGAGTGTGTTCTAGGATGAGAAACACAGTTCCAGTGGACACATCCTCTTGGCCCCTGTAGGGAAGGACACAGATGGAAAAGAGCCAGAGAAGCACTCTGTAAAGTACAGGGCCCAGAGCAACTTCGGTGGCAGAGCTGATGTTTGAACCCAGGATGTCTGGCTCCAGAGGCTAGGTGCTGAACCATTGGGCTGAATTCTCAATAACCAAAACATCAAATCCAAATGGTAGATATGGATTCCCGGAATGGCACGGGGTTAGAGCAGGGAGAGAGCTAGGCAATTTAAGACCTTCTAGTCTATCTCTCTTGCCTGGAAAATCCCATGGATGGAGGAGCCTGGTGGGCTGCAGTCCGTGGGGTCACGAAGAGTCAGACACGACTGAGCGACTTCACTTTCACTTTTCACTTTCATGCATTGGAGAAGGAAATGGCAACCCACTCCAGTGTTCTTCCCTGGAGAATCCCAAGGACAGGGGAGCCTGATGGGCTGCCATCTATGGGGTCGCACAGAGTCGGACACGACTGAAGCGACTTAGCAGCAGCAGCAGTCTATCTCTTGGGGCTTCCCAGATGGCTTGGAGGTAAAGAATCCATCTGCCAAAGCAGGAGATATGGGTCTGATCCCTGGGTTGGAAAGATCCCCTGGAGAAGGTAATGGCAACCCACTCCTGTATTCTTGCCTGCAGAATCCCATGGACAGAGGAGCCTGGTAGGCTACAGTCCATGGTGTCGCAAAAGAGTCAGACACGACTTAGCAGCTAAACAACAAGTCTATCTCCTGCTCACTGCTACTTTCACTCTCCAGCCATGTTATAGATAAAGAAACTGAGGCTCAGAAAGGTGAAGCGATAGGCTGCTACCTCACTCTTGTCCCCACCCTATCACCCCAGCGCTCCCCACCCCACCCGCCAGCTTTCTACGGAGGACTTGGACCTGCACCCCTGCAGGGGACATCCCTCCAGGTGACTTACAGCGTGTGTTCTAATGCCGAGGTGGTGATTTCCACTCCCATCTGTGCATCATGCTGCCGGGAGCCCTGCGAGGTGTCAGCGTGTCCCAACTAGCCTCCTGAATCATATTTGTTGTCTTAAAATATTTATATCCAACCACTTCCCACCTGCCAGAACTGGATTTTAGCCTCAGTTCCTTGCGATCTCCAGCCCAAAGGAGCACTCGTATCACTGGAGTTGTTTGTGGCCTCAGGCGCTGCCACCAAGGGTTTTCCTAATCAGACGTGAGCGTAAGCAGGATGAATGGGGCCACGACCCAGGGAAGCAAGGGCCTCCTCACACTTGGAGCTTATTGCTTCTGACATGGGCCAGTTGTTTCCACCAAGAGGGGCCACTTGCAATTCTATTTATTCCCTTCGGTGAGCTCCATGCTCCTGCGTGGGCTTTGGGGAGGCCCTGGCAGAGAGCTCCAGCGATGCCCCGAGGGCCCACCATATATTTTTACCTTTCTCCATGGATGGAAGGAACTGGAGCATCTCTTGCTGCGGCTAACACTGACATTCTTCTTCCATCAGTGATAATCGTCGTCCTCATCTCATGCGCTTTTAAGTAAGCCAGCATAGCCTAGTGGAAAGAGCACAGATTTAAAGTCAGAATTTGTATCTGAGATCTGCCTCTCAATAGTTCTGTGACCTCGATTTCATTATTTAACCTTCTCCAAGTATCAGTTTCCCCGTCTGTAAAATAAGGATGAGGAAGGAATTATGGTAAAGAAATGATAAAATGAGGGCTAGCGGTGCCTGTAACTTTCCGGGAACATCCACCCTGTGCCTCATTGCCTCCTAATCCCTTTGAAATATGTAAAGTGCCCAGCAAGAACCTGGCACAGGGCAGGTATGCTATTTGAGGGGTGAGGCAGGGCATGTGTAAGTGCCCCATTTTTACAAAAGAGGAAACCGAGGCTAGAATTCAGTGACTGCCCAACCTCACCCGGCAGGTAAGCAGCAGTGCCAGGACCCCCGCCTGGGAAGCCTGGCCACAAGTGCGGGACTCTTCTCCTTTCATCCTCAGAGATGACATCCCTGCCCTTGGAAAGCAGTGTGGCTAAAAAGGTGTGTGGGTAGGTGACACCCGGACCGTGCTTTCTCTCCTTAGGCACCTGAAATTGGGCAGCTGGGAGTCCCAGACAGGGCACCATACCCCAGCGCCCCACATGCGATCAGGGCAGCCTCCTCCTCTCCAAAATATTGCTTCATCTCATGGATTATAATAGGTATTTAAATACCTATACCATTGCCATCATTTGTGATTTGTTATCCCATCCAATAAGATTTTGGCAGGATTCGTATCATTTGTCTTCCTCCAATCCCTCATCCATTCCAGACCATTGATCTCCAAGCCTGCTCACTGTGTCCCAGAAGTGAGGTGAGGGCAGCCATCCTCGAGGTGTAGCATAGGGTCAGACAGCTGTGCTAGAGCTATGACCCTCCTTCCTCCTAGCTATATGACCTTGGGCAAGTCATTTGATTTTCTGATCTTCAGTTCCCCCTTCTGTACAGTAAAGATGATCACAGGTGTTCTCTGATGGAAACAAATATCTTTTAATGATTGGATTAAAAAATCTGTCTACTCTGACAACCTGCAAACCTTGAGGACAGGGTTCATTTCTTAATGTTAAAAAAAAAAAAAAAAAAAAAAAGCTGAAGACCAGTAACCTTTTACTGTAGTGGACTGAAAAAAACCTTAAATACTGTAAGACATCAACCCAGCCACCATCATGATCATCGCTGGCAATAATAGTCATAATCTTACAAAGTTTTTGGCACAGTGCTTTTCTGTCCATACTCAACTTAATCCTGAAAGTGACTCTTTCCTACATGATTGTCCCCATTTTACAGTAAGAACACTGAGGTCTGGAGAGGGTAGAGGAATGTCCCAAGGTCACGCAGATACTAGGTAACAAAGCTACACTTATACCTGCGTCTCTATGATTCTAAACGGGCTCTCTGAGTCTTTCTCCCCCACATTCCCGTCATCTGGGATTTTTTATCCTGTGCAGAGGCTGCTTTGTGCCAACTGCCTATGCTCAGGAAGGTTGAAGATGAGGCTGACATCTCACTTTTTTAATTTCCTTTCCATTTTAATAAATAATATGTCACAACGCAGGCAAGCTGGCTGAATAATAATTTGTCGAGCCCAGAATCTGACTTCGCTTGTTCCCACACTCATCTTCCTACCTCCTGCCTCTCTTGCTCAGTCCAGTCTTCACACATCCCGCTGAGCTCCAGATATTTCTGCCTGGGTGCTGTCATCGTTCCCAGAGAAGTGACATACAGTAGCTTTTTGTCTTTCCCCAAAGTTCTCTGCTCAGCCTGCTGTGATCAGCTTTGCAGCTTGGTGTGTGGATGGGGAGAAAGCTGACGGTCCTCAGGAACCCCCCTGAGACATCCCAGAAGCTAGACTTCACCCCATATACTACCCTAGAACCTGGCCCCCTTTGACCTTGGTCTTGGTTTTACAGAATGTAATAGGTTGAGCTGTGGTATTAGAAGTTAGCAGTGGGAGCTCCCAAGCAACAGATTTGTGCTGCAATCTGGAAACTTTAAGGCTTAAGTTTGTACATAAAAAATATGTTCTGTACTTACCAGTGCTATAAATCTAAATTTTCATATATAGATTCCCCAAAACAAAAACTATTTTAGAAAAATGCTGCATACGGAACAGGTGCTGTATTTTTTCCCACATAATAGTCATCATCATTGCAGCTGGCACTCATACAGACCTTTTCAGCCTGGTGAAGAATTTCACATCTATCCTCTCATTTGTTTGTTGCAGCCTTCTGTGAGAGTAACAAGGGCAAGTATCAATAAACCCATTGTTTGGAGGAGGAAACCAAGGCATGAGCAACAAAATGGGAAAACGCGAGGGGAGAAAGGGCTGATTCGGACTCTAGAGATAAAAATAGCTTCATGGTTAAATTGGCTTTGGGCTTCTCAGTTGGTGCTAGTGATAAAGAACCCACCTGCCAATGCAGGAGATAGAAGATACACCAGTTAGATCCCTGGGTGGGGAAGGTCCCCTGGAGGAGGGCAGAGCAACCCACACCAGTGTTCTTGCCTGGAGAATCCCCATGGACAGAGGAGCCTAGTGGGCTACAGTCCATAGGGTCATGAAGAATCGGACACAATTTGAAGTGACTTAGCACACACTTACTCACAGTTGGCTTTAGAGTCTTGAAAAATGAGGAATGTGCAGAGAAGTGGAAGCAATAATTCCAGCTTTATGGACCAGCATAAGCAAAAGTCAGGAGGCTTGAGAATGTTGTGGTATGCCTGCGATCTGAATAGACTCTCTGTCACAGAGCGTCTTAACTAGCATCCTCCACCTGCCAACATGCTTATTTTCTATTGCCTTAGGGTAGGATTCCCCAGAAGCAGATTGTGAGACAGGGATTCCTGTGAAAGTGATTTTTTTTTTTTTAAAGAAAGTGATTTATTAGGAAGTATTCCCAGGAAAAGTCAATAGGGAAACCTTGAAGATGACTAAGCCAAGCAAGGCAACCAAAGTCCCTGAGAGGAAACTTCACTCAGTCCTGGGCAGGGGGCGGCTGGTTCTGGAAACAGGGTAGACTGGCGAGACTCCAAGCATGGTCTGGGGCCAATAGCATCACTGATCACCAAGGAACTTGTCGGAAATGCAGAGTCTCAACCCTGGAACAGAGTCTCTGCGTCGGATCTCCAGGTCTTGTAGAGACCCTCTCTACAAGAGAGGATCACACCTGGTCTAGATCACACCTCAGAGTTGATCCATGAGCACACAAGGGAGCCCGAGTATTTACACACCTTGCATCTGCCTGTCATTGGCTAAGGGCTGCTCTTCAAGGAGATGTAAATTCCCAGGTACCTCCAGCTTCCACGTAGAGGATGCAAATTCAACAGGCAGAGGAGAGCCTATGGACACAGGCTAGCAGTTGGGACTGAAAGTGCCCCCGGCCAGGAGCCACATGCAGGAAAGTGGAGGCTCCAGGAGGTGTATGAGTGCCGCTCTATAGGGTCTGGTCACCCCAGTAGCCCAGGGCAAGCAGAGATTCAGGACAACATCTTTAGCCCAGCACCTGTGAGCACAAAGTCACTCAGTCAGCTGGGGAAGAAGAGTTGTTAGAGTGTTGCAAACTATCCAAAATGGGACCCACTGCAAACTAAGTTGCTCATCTCCAGATTCATCCTGGGGAAAGTTTTAGTAACAATGGGTTCTAAGCAGAGTTAAGTAGGGTTTCCCCTCATTGAAAGAGAAGATAAGACACCTTTGTAATTAGAGCATTAACATGTAAATGCTCTTTCCAATGAGTTAGCTCTTTCAAGTAGGTTAAACAGTTCCCTGAAAACCAGGGTGAACTCTCCAGTTGGTCAGCAAATTCCTGCCCTGTAGGCCACTGTGGTGAGCAGTGCTTCTTGAACAAGGGCCAATTCAGAACAAATGAAAAATACCCTCAATGTGCATGGGTTTTTTCCCATTCAGTCCAGAAATAGCTTATAGTGAATCACATGCCCCCCCAAAAAAAGTATGTTATTAAATTTTAATTTATCTGCTTTATTGTCTAGGACCATGTCAATTAGAAAATTGGGCACTGCTTTTTAACCTGTAAAATATTAATATCTATGCATTTATGAGAAATAGCCCCAGAGGCAGGCTTCCAGTTCTTGCCTCTTGAAATCAAATCACACACCATATCATCACAGAGCTGGATGGAGTATGGATTTGCTGTACCATAAGAGTCAGATCAGCAGGGACCACAGGACTAGAAAAGGTCAGTTTTCATTCCAATCCCAAAGAAAGGCAATGCCAAAGAATGCTCAAACTACCACACAATTGCACTCATCTCACACGCTAGTAAAGTAATGCTCAAAATTCTCCAAGCCAAGCTTCAGCAATATGTGAACTGTGAACTTCCAGATGTTCAAGCTGGCTTTAGAAAAGGCAGAGGAACCAGAGATCAAATTGCCAACATCCGCTGGATCATCAAAAAAGCAAGAGAGTTCCAGAAAAAACATCAATTTCTGCTTTATTGACTATGCCAAAGCCTTTGACTGTGTGGATCACAATAAACTGTAGAAAATTCTGCAAGAGATAGGAATACCAGACCACCTGACCTGCCTCTTGAGAAACCTATATGCAAGTCAGGAGGCAACAGTTAGAACTGGACATGGAACAACAGACTGGTTCCAAATAGGAAAAGGAGTACGTCAAGGCTGTATACTGTCACCCTGCTTATTTAACTTATATGCAGAGTACATCATGAGGAACACTGGGCTGGAAGAAGCACAAGCTGGAATCAAGATTGCTGGGAGAAATATCAATACCTCAGATATGCAGATGACACCACCCTTATGGCAGAAAGTGAAGAGGAACTAAAAAGCCTCTTGATGAAAGTGAAAGAGGAGAGTGAAAATGTTGGCTTAAAGCTCAACATTCAGAAAACTAAGATCATGGCATCTTGTCCCATCACTTCATGGCAAATAGATGGGGAAACAGTGGAAATAGTGTCAGACTTTATTTTGGGGGGCTCCAAAATCACTGCAGGTGGTGACTGCAGCCATGAAATTAAAAGACGCTTTCTCCTGGAAGGAAAGTTATGACCAACTTAGATAGCATATTAAAAAGCAGAGATGTTACTTTGCTAACAAAGGTCCATCTAGTCAAGGCTATGGCTTTTCCAGTGGTCATGTATGGATGTGAGAGTTGGACTGTGAGGAAAGCTGAGGGCTGAAGAATTGATGCTTTTGAACTGTGGTGTTGGAGGAGACTGTTGAGAGTCCCTTGGACTGCAAGGAGACCCAACCAGTCCATTCTAAAGGAGATCAGTCCTGGGTGTTCATTGGAAGGACTGATACTGAAGCTGAAACTCCAATACTTTGGCCACCTCATGAGAAGAGTTGACTCTTTGCAAAAGACTCTGATGCTGGAAGGGATTGGGGGCAGGAGGAAAAGGGGACGACAGAGAATGAGATGGCTGGTTGGCATCACTGATTTGATGGACACGAGTTTGGGTGGACTCTGGGAGTTGGTGATGGACAGGGAGGCCTGGCGTGCTACAATTCATGGGGTCGCAAAGAGTTGGACACGACTGAGCGACTGAACTGAACTGCACTGAAGAGTTAGAGGGACTCGGAGGTGAGGGGCTAGGAGCAGCAGCATGCTGCCTGCCCATCCAAGAGACCCCAGGGCATGTGCATGGTCCTCTGTGAATGTCACCTTAGTAACAGAGCAAACCCATCTCTTGTCCCCACTTATAGCTTCATCTTTCATAAATATATCTAAATACAATTTAAAATCTGTGAATTAATGTGACCTATGATGTGTCTTTATTAAGAAGGGGAAGGGGAGGAGAAAGGGGAGGAGGAGGAGGAATAGAAAGAAGGATGAGGTGGAAGGTGGGGAGGGGAGAAGTGGAAGAAGAAGAGGAAGAAGAAGAAAAACAAGATGAAGAAGAGGAAGGAGCAGACAGAGAGAAGGAAAAAGAACTGTCTTTCATGGTGAGGAGAAAAATATCTTAGAGTAAGATCACTGCAGCGAACTCTGGGATTAATTCCTCAATACGCAAGCCCCCCGGAGAAGGCAATGGCAACCCACTCCAGTACTCTTGCCTGGAAAATCCCATGGACGGAGGAGCCTGGTGGGCTGCAGTCCACGGGGTCGCTAAGAGTCGGGCAGGACTGAGAGACTTCACTTTCACTTTCATGCATTGGAGAAGGGAATGGCAACCCACTCCAGTGTTCTTGCCTGGAGAATCCCAGGGACAGAGGAGCCTGGTGGGCTGCCGTCTATGGGGTCGCACAGAGTTGGACACGACTGAAGCGACTTAGCAGCAGCAGCAGCAGCATGCAAGCCCCCTCTTCAATCAGAGGTTCAGGAAAAGGCATGTAGCACTGTTCTGGCCAAAGAGATATAAGGAGTACTTTGCTGGGCAAGTGTTTTCTGTCTTAAGAGAAACTTTATGGAGTGTGTTTCTCCTTCCTGCAGATGTGAACAAGGACGTTAGGAACAGTGTTCCTGAGCAGCTACCCAGGGAGACAGCCTGAGTTCTGAGAAAGCAGCGCTGTGAGCGGCAGCGTGGACGGAGTCCTTGGGGTGTTGCCCGTCCTAGCTCTAGGTGGCCGGCAGCCTCCCTTCCTCTTCTTGCTCCTCTCCATGCACCTTCTCCATCTCTACCTCCTTCTCCCTACCCCACCTCCTCTCCCCTCCAGTTCTTCTTTCCCCTTCCTCTTCTTTTAGCATCTTTTCCAGCTTTATTGAGATACGATCACTGCACAGTAATATGCACATATTTAAAATGCTCAGTCTGATGAATTTTGACAAAGACGCCTGAAACCCATTAACACAATCAAGAATACAAACATTTCCATCCCCTCACATCTCTTTTGTGATCCATTTCCCTTCTTCCGTCTCCATCCGTCGGGAGCAATTGATCTGGTTTCTGTCACCCTCCTTTAATTTTAATTTTCTAGAATTTTATAGAAATGGAAGCTGACAATATGTTCTCTTCTTGTCTGATTTTAACCAGGCATAATAACTTTTAAACTTCTCCGTATTGTTGTATGTATCAACTAGACACACTTATTGGTTCTGGTAGCTTTTTTTTGTTTTTTTTTTTTTGGCAAATTCCTTACAATCTCCCTTGTGGCTCAGCTGGTAAAGAATCTGCCCGCAAAGCGGGAGACCTGGGTTTGATCCCTTCGTAGGGAAGATCCCCTGGAGAAGGGAAGTGCTACCCACTCCAGTATTCTGGCCTAGAGAATTCCATGGACTGTATAGTCTATGGGGTCACAAAGAGTCGGACACGACTGAGCGACTTGTACTTTCACTACAGTCTCCTACATAGATTATTGTTTTCTCTGTGACTAAAGTTGGTTTTACTTTTTCCTTTCCAGTTGATATGCCTTTTGTTTCTTATCTCATTGCACGGGCTATGACCTCCAATACAATGCTTAATAGAAGTGGTAAGAGCACATATTCTTCTGCTTGATCTTTAGGGGGAAATCATTCACTCTTTCTCCATTATTATTAAAGTCTTCTGTACACTTACTAATTTTCTGTCTGCATATTGTATACATTATTAATAGAGTATTGATGCCCCCAGCTGTAACTGGGGCAGTCACAGAAATAGACAGTTATGTCTATTTCTACTTTCAGTTCTGTCTGTTTTTGCTTCATGTGTTTGGAAGCTCGGCCATTAAATGCATGCTGCTGCTAAGTCACTTCAGTCGTGTCCAACTCTGTGCGACCCCATAGACGGCAGCCCACCAGGCTCCCCCGTCCCTGGGATTCTCCAGGCAAGAACACTGGAGTGGGTTGTCATTTCCTTCGCCAATGCATGAAAGTGAGAAGTGAAAGTGAAGCCGTTCAGTCCTGTCTGATTCCTAGCGACCCCATGGACTGCAGCCCACCAGGCTCCTCTGTCCATGGGATTTTCCAGGCATAAACACTTATTATTATTATTCACATTTTGGTGAATTAACCCCTTTACCATTGAGAAGTGAACTTTTTTGTCCCTGATAATATTCTTTGCTCTGAGATTTACTTTGTCTGGTAGTAAGAAAGCCACTCTAGTGTCTTTTTATTAGAATTAACATGGTTTCCCTTTTTATACACTTTCATCTTTGTTTTTATGTTTAAAGTTGTTTTTGTGAACAGCATATAGTTGGGTGTTGCTTTTTTCTTATCCAGTCTGGCCATCTCTGCCTTTAACTGAGATGTCGAGACCATTTGATTTAATCTGGTTTTTGACATGATTGGGTTTTCAGTCTATCAGCTTGCTCTTTGTTGTCTATTTGCCCCATCTAGTCTTTGTTTTCTTTTCCTACTAGTCTGGTCTTCTTTTTGATTAATCTTTTCTTTTTCATTCCATGTTCCTCTCCTTTGTTGGCTTCCTAGTTCTGTCTCTTTGTTTACTATTTTTTGGTGACTACTCTAGAACAGGGTTTCTCAACTCTGACACTATTAGGATTTGAGGTTAGATAATTGTTTGTCACAGGATGCTGTCCTGTGCATCCTGGTAAAATATTTATCAGTATCCCTAACCTCTACTCGCTAGATGCCAAGAACCCCTCCCTACATTGTGACAAATATCCCCAGGATAGGCAACCCTGGAACCACAACTCCAGAGTTACAGTATAAATCTTTAGCATCACAATCTATCTTCAAGTGAATATTTTATCACTTCATACCTAATAAAAGAAACTTACAAAAGGAAACTTACATCTTCCCCACCCCACCTTACTGCTATTTTTGTCACATATTCTTCTGCTACATGTGCTGTAAACCCCACAAGACATCATTTCTTACATGTTAAATATCATCTTTCAAAGAGTTTTTAAACAAGAAAGAATATTTTATATTTACTCACATATTCCTTATATAAATTCACATATCCATCTGCTATCATTTTATTTTCTGCTTAAAGGACTTACTTTGCCATTTCACTTGGTAGTTGTCTGCTAGCGATGAATTCTGTCACTCTTTGTATGTTTGGGAAAAAAAACCTTTGGGTTTACCTTTGTTTCTGAAATACATTTCACTAGATATAGAACTCTAGGTCAATGGTTATTTCCTTTCAGTACTTTAAAGATTACCACTCCACTGTCTTCTGGCTTTCATTGTTTCTGAGACATCTGCTTTTGTTCTTATATCTGTTTCTCTGTATACAATGTGTCTTTTTCTCTGACTTGAGATTTTTCTGTTTGCCACTGCTTTTCAGTAATTTGATAACGGTGTGCTTTGATGTAGTTTTCTGTTTCTTACATTTGCTGTTCATTGATTGATTTACATCTATGGATTTATCATTTGCATCTATGGATTTATCATTTTCATCAGACATTTTAAAAATTCTGGCCTTTCTTTTGTCAAGGGCTTCCCTGGTGGCTCAGCTGGTAAAGAATCCGCCTGCAATGCAGGAGACCAGGGTTGGGAAGATCCCCTGGAGAAGGGAAAGGCTACCCACTCCAGTATTCTGGGCTGGAGAATTCCATGGACTGTATAGTCCACGGGGTCACAAAGAGTCAGACAGACTGAGCGACTTTCACTTATTTCTTCGAGTATTTTTTCTTTTCTCCCTTCCTCTGTTACTCCAGTTCCATCAGTATGAGGTCGTTTGATGCCATACCACAGTGCACGGATACTCCGACAGTTTTATTTTGTTTTCTCTCTGTGTTTCATTCTGGACAGTTTCTATTGCTGTGTCATCAGGCTCAGTGATCTTTTCTTCTGTGCTAGCTACTCTGCTGTGAATTCCACCAATGTATTTTTCACTGAAGATATTATACTTTTCATCTCTAAACTTTTGCTTTGAATCTTGTCGATATCATCCCTGTCTCTCCTTATCGTGCTCAGTTTTCCCCTATATTTCTTGAACATGGTCTATACTTATATCAACTGTCTTAATGTCCTTGTCTACTAATTTGATCATCTTTTTCATTTTGGGGTCTGTTTCATTGATTGGTTTTTCTCATTATTATGGACGGTAGACCTCTGTTTCTTTGTATGCCTTATCAGTTTTGATTGGGTGTTAGACGTTTTGAATTTTCTGCTATTTGCTGTGGGTTTTCAATTCCTTTAAATTTTCAGAGGCTTTGTTCTGGGATGCTGTCAAATTATTCAGAGACGATTTTAATGCTTTAGAACAGGGATCAGCCAACTATATTCTGCATGCAAAATCCAGCCCACTTTCTGTTTTTGTAAATGAAGTTTTAATGGATTACAGTCACCAGCTCCGTCCACTCATTTATTCATTTATGTGTAGCTGCTGCTAAGTCACTTCAGTCATGTCCGACTCTGTGTGACCCCATAGATGGCAGCCCACCAGGCTCCCCCGTCCCTGGGATTCTCCAGGCAAGAACACTGGAGTGGGTTGCCACTACTTTTGTATAAAAACAGGAGACTTAAGTCCCTGAGACAGAAACCATATGGCCCATAGAGCCTAAAATATTTACTATCTGGCCCTTTACAGAAAATGTTTGACAATCCCTGCTACAGAAGCTTGCTTTTAAGCTTTATTAGGTGGTGGGCTGCAGCCCATGGGGTCGCTAAGAGTTGGACACGACTGAGCAACTTCACTTTCACTTTCACGAATTGGAGAAGGAAATGGCAACCCACTCCAGTGTTCTTGCCTGGAGAATCCCAGGGATGGCGGAGCCTGGTGGGCTGCCGTCTATGGGGTCGCACAGAGTCAGACACGACTGAAGCAACTTAGCAGCAGCAGGTGGGCCAAGACAGCCTTAGTCTACGGCTGATTTGTCTCCGCTACTGAAGAAATGCCCTTCTGAGGAGTCTGCTTGAAGCCTGGCCTATTGCAAAGTTGTTGCACTCTGGCTGATAGAAACATGTAACGTTCCTGGCCCTGTTTGGTCTCTGGGGATTCTCTCCGCCTTGGTTGTTTCCTTATAGGCATGCACTCATCAGTTCTCACCGAAGACTCCAGGGAGACTTTCTGCACATCTCCGGAACTCTTTCTTCATACAGTTTTATCCCTTAGATATTCTACCCCATGAATTCTAGGCATTTGGAACTCCTGAATTTTTCAACTCTGTCACCTCAACTCAGGAAGGCTGCCAGCCTCTGTTAAGGTTATCCTTCCCTGTCCTACAGTCCAGAAACTCTCCCGGAAGTAGACAGGGCGACAGTGGGGCTGACTTTGTTGGTTGCCCTTCTCTTGGGGAGCACCATCCTGTGCTGACTGTTGTCCAGTGTCTGAAAACCATCTTTATGCAAACTGAACAGTGTACTGTTTGAGCCAGCCTGGGATCGTTTTTCTATGTGCAGCAACCCCTGGCCTCCACCACTGATCTTCCTCAGTCATCCAAGAGGGTGGACGGGGTGCTGGTTTTATAGAGAATATATTATCCCTTCAAACCGTCAAGAGCCATGTCATGAAGGAGACGGTGAAACAAGCAAACAGAACTCAATCAAAAACTGGAAAACAACATACTGCCCTAGGAAGGAGATATTAAAACTCACAGAGTCAATTTTTACAAATGCCACTGGGCAACATTACAGACAGGCGTGATCAGTTTGATTTCCAGTTAGACTTCTCTTATTATTGTTGCTTTGTTTGTTTTGCTTTAATAAGAGATTCCGGAGAAGGTGCCAGAGGGTTGGAAATGAATAAATCTTGGAGGCAAATTTCTCACTTTTATTAATTCCACAAAAGGAGTGGTGGGAGGTGATTGCTTCTGAGATATTTAATGAAGATTCCAGGTCTCATGAATTTAACACATTTGCTTACATTAAGCAGGTGCTAAATTCGATATAAATCTATACTACTTTCGGCGGGTAATTAGTGCTGGGAGCTTAATACTCTCTGAAACAGGACTGCCTTTCTTTGTCTGACACTTACTGTTGAATTGGAACAAACCCAGCAAGGCCACAGATGACATAGGCCAATACTTAGGATTAGCAGGTCTGCTGGTGGTGCTGGGTACTTGCCACAAAGAGGACAAAGATGGGTGGAATGCGGGGAGCTGTGTAAAAGGGTGGGGGGCAAGGGAAGGGAGTCGAGTGCGGACCTCGGGAGAAATTTCAGGCATTAACACATATGTGGGGAATCTAGAAAAATGGTACAGATGAACCTTGCAGGGCAGGAAAAGAGATGCTGACGTAGAGAACAGACATATGTGTGCGGGGCAGAGGGCAGGGATGAACGGGGAGATTAGGATCTATGTATGTTCGTTGTGTTACCTAGTGGGAGCCTGCTGTGCAGCACGGGGAACTCAGCTCTGCGCTCTGTGGTGACCAGGTTGGGTNTGGCATGGTGGGGTGGGAGGGAGGGAGGTCCAAGAGGGAAGGGATATATATATACATGCATGTGGGTGTGCCCAGTCATGCCCGCCTCTTTGCAACCCCGTGGACTGTAGCCCGCCCTGTTCCTCTGTCCATGGAATTTTCCAGGCAAGAATACCAGAGTGGGTTGCCATTTCCTCCTCCAGGGGACCCTCCTGACCCAGGGATTGAATCCACATTTCTTATGTCTCCTGCATTGGCAGGTGGATTCTTTACCATACCATGTGGGAAGCCCAGATATGTGTATACATATAGCTAATTTGGGCTTCCTTTGTGGCTCAGAGGTAACGAATCCGCCTGCAGTGCAGGAGACCTGGAGTCAAGGTTCAATCCCTGGGCCGAGAAGATCCCCTGAAGGAGGATACGGCAACCCCACTCCGGTGATCTTGCCAGAAAATCCCAGGAGAGGAGAGGAGAGAGAGAGGAGCCTGGTGGGCTAGAGTTTCTGGGGTTGCAAAGAGGTGGACATGACTGAGCGACTAAGCAACAGCAATGAAAACCTATTCACTTTGTTATATACCATTGTAAAGCAACTCTACTCCCAATAAGATAGCAACAACCACAAACATAACAACAGCAACAAAAATTAAAAGGGGTCAGAAAAAGCAACAAGACACAAATGTCAGGATAACCAGGAGCAGGTAGGGGATTCGGGATGCCAATTATGAAGAATGAAGAGGACCAGAAATCTGACACGTTTGGGACTAGACCATGCCATGGGAGAAAGTTTCACAAAGACATAGGTTAAAGGCACAAGACTAGGGAGCCTGTCCTTCCTTCCCAAGTTTCAGACAGCAGCATTTTAAGGAAATTTGGGAGCATTCATGACTTTCCCACTCCCAGCATATCTTCTCACAGGCTAAGCATATCTTCTCTAGAGTGGCATGTTCCAGGTGGAGAGATTTTACGATGGCTATGTAGGAGGAGATGTTGTTCAGTGTTAACATCATGGTTGATGAGGTATTGGGCTGGAGGCAGGACACCTTGCTTCTGCTTTTACATCATCTTGTCACTAAATAGCCAGGTAGACTTGGGCAAGTCACTGTAACCTCCTGATATTTTGGTTCCTCCTCTTTAGAGTAAAGGGGTTGGGTTGTATGGCTGAATTACAGTGAGAGATTCCTTTAACTCAGCACTGTGTAATATGCCAGTTACCGTAGTCAACATTTCAGATACAAAGCTCAAATCCTCAAAATAGCCCTATGACACAGACATTATGGTTAGCATCTTTTTTTTAAATTGGAGTGTAGTTGACTTACAACATTGTGTTAGCTTCAGCTGTACAGCAAAGTGATTCAGTTATACATGTACATATGAACTTTGAACTTTCATCGCTAAGTCGTGTCCAACTCTGCAGCCCATGGACTGTAGCCCTCCAGGCTCCTCTGTCTATGGAATTCTCCAGGCAAGAATACTGGAGTGGGTAGCCATTCCCTTCTCCAAAGGATCTTCCTGACCTAGGGATCGAACCCTGGTCTCCCACATTGCAGGCAGGTTCTCTCCATCGGAGCCAGCAGGGAAGCCCTACATGAACATAGATTCATTCTCTTTTAGGTTCTTTGCTCATATAGGTTATCACAGAATATTGAATAGAGTTCCCTGGGCTATGCAGTAGGTCATGCTGGTTATCTGCCTTATATATAGCAGTGTGTATGTGTTCATCCCAGGCTTCTGACGTATCTCCTCTCACCTACCCATGTTTCCCCTTTGGTAACCATAAGTTTGTTTTTGATATCTGTAAGTCCATTTCTGTTTTGTAAATAAGTTCATTTGTTTTCTTTCCTTTTTTAATTTAACTTAGATTCAGCATATGAATGATATAGGATACTTGTCTTTCTCTGTCTCACTTACTTCCCTGAATATTTTATCATCTCAATTTGATGAAGAAATTGCAGCTCAGAATGTTTAAGGATGTGCCCAAAGTTTACACAGCAAGGTGACAGCCAGGACTCCATGGCAGGTCTTGACTCCCAAGCTGTAGGCTCCCTTCTATCTCTAACAAATGATAATTTTGCAAAGTACTAATGGCTTCCCTTGGTGGCTCACAGTAAAGAATCCACCTGCCAATGTAGGAGACAGGGGTTCAGTCCCTGGGCAAGGAAGATCCCCTGGAGAAGGAAATGGCAACCCACTCTAGTATTCTCATCTGGGAAATCCCATGGGCAGAGGAGCCTGGCAGGCGACCGTCCATGGGGTTGAAAAGAGTTGGACATGACTTAGCAACTTATACAACAACAGCAGCAACTAAATATATGTAGTTAGAATGCAAATGTTAAAATCTGATGTAAGTCCCAGGAAAACAGATCAGGAGAGTGTGGATGGTGTCCTCTTGTTCCATCACTGCTCTAACCAGGGCTTGATGAAGGGCCACAGATGGAAGACTATTAAGGATCCAATAAGTGCTTCCTAATCTGAGTCCCATTCGTTCAGACTTTGATATAAAAGCAGACCCAGTGTCTGTGTCTTTTTTTTTTTTTTTTTTAGTAAATCATTTGAAATTACCTCTACTTCTGAGAACTTTGGGTGTCTCAGTAGGTATGGGAAATCCACTTAAAAATCAGTATTCTTTTTCTAAAAGTAAGAGCTTTCAAATTAAGCATTCCTTTCATGCATCAGCGACTTCTGAGTCTTGCAATTAATTATTGTAATGTTAAAGGTCTTTGGTGTTTATGATACACACTGCGTTCCACAGGCTTATTATGAATTGTAATTTTTTCATTAACTCCCTTCATATTCACTGTTTGCACTCTATTATATCTTAGTTGATCATTTATATAACATTTGAAAGTAATAAAACTGTTTTTCATTAAAATCACTCTATGGTTGTGACATTTCACTAAGGTTAATTAAAAAAAAATGTTTAGCAAAGGGTGAGGTGGGGGGTGGGAAGTAAAGGTTGGTTTCAGTAAAACCAGTTACTTTGAAAACCCACTACTTAGTGTGGTGGTCACGCTTTGAAGTGAAGAGTTCCTTGGTCCTCGTGTCCAGGCCTTGCTCTTATTAGCTGTGTGGCCTTGAGCATGTGAGTTTCACCTCTCTGAATGTCAATTTCTTTATCTGTAAAATAGGGATGATGAAAAATAATAGCTTCATGTTAATAAGCATTGTGAAATGTCTGAATGAAGGAATTGAAGAAGCAATGGAAATTCACCAGTACACTCACAGATCAAATGTGGAACACTATTCTCCATTAAGAAAAAAGTCAACGGGAAACTGTCACATTGATAAGAATGTTGCCAGAAACCTGGGCACGTTGGGAGGGAAGGAATTTATCGCTTCTAGAACAGTAGCCAGTCATCGTGTTCTTCACACTTCGAAGAGCAAGAAGCTTGCAGTGGTTCCATTTACACCCAGAGGCTCAGGGGAGAATGATAAGGATCCGAAGGAGATAATTTCCAAACTGCCGCTGTTTCCTTTGTCTCTGCCTATATTGATATTGTCTCGTCCATTATGATAGGAGAGCAGCTTCTTGAATCTCAAATATGCACCAAGCACAGGCAGGGAAGAGTGAGGGACTTAAAAAAGGACAGCTTAAAATTACAGTCAGATAATTATATTCTCTCGTAATTCAGACAGCGATTTGCTTGACAGTGGTTCAGCCCAGTCTGGCACCTCCTGGCTACGTGGAGCTGGAAAAAGTTTCAAACTGCAGAACAAATAATAATAACCACCAGCAGCAGCAAAGGAAGGTACTTGGCAGAGCTTCAGGGCAGCATTTTCCCGCTTGTTACTACATTTGATTGTTACAAGAACCCTGCAGGAGAAGCAGAGGAATCCAGGGCAGCTCTAGCTTTCCAGGTGCTCAGGTCAAAAATCTCGGCATCTTTTTTTTTACAAAGCCCACGTCCAACCCACCAACAAATTCTATTGGCTGTTGCATCAAAGTATGCACAGAATCTGGCCACTTCTCTACCACCACTGTCTCCCTACTCTGGGCATCCTCATCTCTTGCCTGGACCTTCCAACTGTCTTCCTGTTTATGCCTTGGACCCACAATAGTCACTTAACCCACTGGTCTCTCTGGAGTCCTTTAAAGACACGAGGCAGATGCTGTCTCTTCTTCCCTCAAAACCCTCTATGAGAGTCCCATCTCAGGTGAGGTGAACATCGAAATCACTAGAAGGCTCTATACATTCTGTCACTGTCTCCACTTCAGCCACACCGGCCTGCTTGCTGTTCCAAGAACAGTTTCGGGGCCTGTTTTTTCCCTCTTTTCTTTTTTTGTACTATTGCATCTCTAGCATCTAGAACTCTACTCAGTATTTGTCTAATGTAATGATTTCTTAAAATGAGCTCTGGGTTCTTCCCTGGCCTTCCAGTGGTTAAGACTTTGCCTTCCAATGCAGGGAGTATGGGTTCAATCCCTGGTCTGGGAGCTAAGCTTCCACATGCCTCAAGGCCAAAACTTCAAAACACAAGGCAGAAGTAATATTGTAACAAATTCAATAAAGACTTTTAAAATGGTCCACATTTAAAAAAAAAAAAAAAAACTTTAAAAAAAACAAGTTCTGAAGTCAGACCACATGGGTTTGCATTTCAGATCCATTACTTACTCACTGTGTGACCCTGATTGGTCTCTTCATCTGTAAAATGGGCATCAGAAAGATACCTTTGTCATGAGTTGAGTCATATTCCAAAAGATATTTCCAAGTCCTAACCCCTGGTACCCATGAATATATGAAAATAGTCTTTGAAGATACGAATGAGCTAAGGATCTCAGCATATCATCCTGGATTTAGGGTGCATCCTAAATCCAGCGGTTGGTATCCTTGAGAGGAAGGAAAGTAGGATGTGAGCCCCAAGGGAGAGAGTTGTGGAGGCTGAGGAATGCTAGGAGCCATCAACAGCTGGAGGAGGTAAAGATGGATTCTCCCCACCTCCCTCCAAGGGAGCACAGCCCACCAACAGTGCAGTGAGCACAGCCCACCCTGCTACAGCGGCTTCCCTGGTGGCTCAGTGGCAAAGAATCCACCTGCCGATGCAGGAGACACAGGTTCGATATCTGATCCAGGAGGATCCCACATGCTGAGGGAAACTAAGCTCATGCATCACACCTACTGAGCCTGGGCTCTGGAGACCGGTAGCCAAAACTACTGAAGACCCTGAGCCCTGGGGCCGTGGTCTGCAACAGGAGAAGCCCCCGCTGTGAGAAGCCCGCACACCCGCTGCAACTAGAGAAGAGCCTGAGCAGCAAGGAAGACCCAGCACAGCCAAAAATAAATAATTTTTTTTTTAAATAAAAAATCAGCCAGCTAGATTTCAGATTTCTGGTCTCTGTAACTTTGAGACAATAAACTTGGGGCTGATTTGTTACATCAGCTCCAGGAAACTAATACAATAGGGTCATTGAAAGGCAGTAATGATCTTCTCTACATAAAGAGTGGTGTGGTAAGTAGCTCTCTGAGTGTCAGCTATGAGCATTAGCCTTATTTTACAGACAATGGAACCAAAGTGCTGACAAAATAAATGACTTATCCAAGAGCTCACTGCTGCTGTGTGCTGGGTCAGGGGTCAGAATTTAGCTTCTGCTGGGTTGGCCTGGCATTGTGATGCAGATGACCTCTGGCTACTGGCAATCCCAATGAAGTCTCTCTTTTTTTTAAGTTTTTAAAAATAATTTTATTTATTATTTTTGACCGCACTGGGTCTTCATGGCTGTTCAGGATTTTCTCTAGTTGCAGCGAGTGGGACCACTCTCTAGTTGTGATGGGAGGGCTTCTCATTGCAGAGCACAGGCTCTAGGGCCTGAGGCTCAGTAGTTGCGGTGCACGTGCTCAGTAGTTTTGGCTTCCGGGGTTTAAAGCTCAGGCTCAGTACTTGGGGCACATGGGCTTAGTTGCTCTGAGACATGTGGAATCTTCCCGGATCAGGGATTGAACTCATGTCTCCTGCATCAGCAGGTGGGTTCTTTACCACTGAGCCCCAGTGAAGTCTCCTCCAGCTCCTAATAGCCTATGAATTGGCCAGATGCTTGCCAACAAAGGGATTTGTCTTTTTTCCTCAGTCAACCAGAACTCCCCAAAGAGGCTCTGCATTGCTAAAGTATATCCAGACGTGAAACAGGGCATACCCTGGCGACCTCACAGTTTGCCCACAGAGACCAGAAGGAACAGAGCATTTAGCCAGTCAGACTTGCCTGGTAGGGTCCCCAGCTCCGCATGACAATGTGAGCCTGCAGGCTGGTAGCTTCACAAAACTTCCCACGCATGGGCTCAGTAAATATGCCTGGATGTCATCTGGAGATGGGATTCTGGCCAAGAGTCAGGGGCTTCAAGAAGCACGGTTTCTAGGGGCTTCCCTGCTGGTCCAGTGGCTAAGACTTGGCCTTCCAGTGCTCGGGGCATGGGTTCCATTCCTGGTCCAGGAATTAAGATTCCACATGCTGCAAGCCCATAGACAAAAAGAAGCAATACTGTAACAAATTCAATAAAGACTTAAAAGAAGCACAGTTTCTAAACATCACAGGGTCCCCCAAATAGCTGAATGAGTCCTCCCCATCATGGTTTCCAATAGAAATTTTCCCTGAAAGATCAACCAGCCTGAAATCACTGCCAAGGACTTGTGATTCTTAGACCAGTAGACAGAGAGGGAGGTGGGGGAATGAAGGAGGATTTCAAATGAAACCATTCCCTCCGCACACTTGGCCAGCACCAGATCCCGGGAAGGGATGTTGAATTTCCTCAAGACGTACTGTCTTCGTTCAGAGCGTGCTGAGAACAGAGGGTCTAGCAGAGGTGAGGGACCCAGCAGGAATGAATGCAGGGCAATACTCTCCACCTCCCACCTGGTCACTGTCACTCAGACAGCGCTCCCCCTCCTCCTTTGTGAGAACTGGGATAGACGGGGGACTTCACTGAGCTCTGGCGGCTAACAATATAGCTAGCAAACTACCTTTTACAAGAGAAGTGCACCTCATTAGGAAAACTGGCTGCATGCCAGAGAATCTTGCTTCCTTGACAGGTGGAGTCTGATCACCCTCTCCTGATGGAGACATGGCACCGGGGGTGGGGTCTGTTATCCAGAAACGCAGCATGTAGGAAGATTCTGGAAGAGAGCCTCTAAGACAAACAGAAAAGCATTTCTAAGCCTGTGCCGAAGGTAAAGCTGAAATAAGGACCAGGGCGAAGAACACTGGGCGAAACAGTTGGGTGACTAAGAGGTGGTTGGATGGGGATGGGTGATGCTGGGATGCTCCAAGATAAAGCGTTGATACAAAGTAGTTACACTGGCAGTTCTGGAGTCAGTCATCCTGCTTGGATTCAAATACAACCTCAACCATTCTGTAGCTATGTGACTAAGGCAGAATCTCCTAACAGCTTAGCTTCCATTACCTTCCTCATGAAATGAAGTTTGCAGAGATTGCATGAGTGCTGTCTCTCCAGTCATGTCTGTGTCTTTGCGACCACATGAACCGTGTAGCCTGCCGGGCTTCTCTGTTCATGGAATTCTCCAGGCATGAATCTGGGAGTGGGTAGCCATTCCCTTCTCCAGGGAATCTTCCCAACTCAGGAACTGAACCTTCGGCTCTTTACCATCTGAGCCACCAGGGAAGACCAGAAACTACTTAGTGCCTGGCATATAAAAGGTGCTAAGTAAACATTGGCAATTACTCCTAACACAGTTATTATTGGGAGTAGATCCATTGAAAGGCTTGGGATGGGCTGGATGCTGAAGCCTAACAATCAGAAGCATCCTTGCTTCTGCCTAAACTTCTTGCTTCATCATCCCACCATGGGCGATGGCAAAAAGTCACTATATGGAGAACGCCTACCAAGATGGAGGACCAGGACTGAATAGCAAGGATGGTGGTGGGGAAACAGGAAAAGAAGCAAGGGCATTTGTATGTTGAGGCCATTTTACTGCTCAGTGGTCTCAAGTGATGTTTCTGAAAGTTGAAAATAAGTAGAACTGTTGTTGCCAAGTCCTGTTTTCAGTGAATGAAGATTTCGGGTCAAGATCTTATAGTCAATCTTTCAATAGTTTTCTGGCCATTCTTTTCCAGAATATGTTTACTCCTCGGAGAATTTGAGGGGAGGCCAGGCTTCTTAAAGCAGAGGTGGCCTTATTATTTGGGCTTCCCTGGTAGCTCAGATAGTAAAGAATTTTCCTGCTGTGCAGGAAACACAGGTTCAATCCCTGGGTCAGGGAGATCTCCTGGAGAAGGGAATGGCAACCCACTCCAGTATTCTTGCCTGGAGTATCCCATCGACAGAGGAGCCTGGCCTTATTGTTTATCTAGAAAGCCACGGGAGGCAAACAAGGAAATCTAGGAAAGAGTTACAGATACACTGAAAATTGTTGCAGATTAAATAGCTCTGAGGAAATCTATAATCAATTCCTACCTTTTTTTTTTTTTTTTTTNNNTTTTTTTTTTTTTTTGCTGTACCATGCAGCTTGTGGGATCTTAGTTCCTCAACCAAGGATCAAACCTGGGCCCTGGCAGTAAAAGTGCCAAGTCCTAACCACTAGACCATCAGGGAATACCCATCAATTCCTACTTTCATTCCATATATACTCCCTGCATTCCTCCTATGAGAGAAGCAAACTAGACCCTAAGAAGGCCATGATGATACCTGCATCAGAGCCCTACCAAATGGAAAGAAAGAACCCGTCAACAAATGCTTAAAGTGGATGTGACTTATGGCCAAAGTCGGAAGGGAAGGAGCTTCCGAGCAGAACTGCCTCAGCCGCTGTTTGAACAGAGCATGAGTTTTAGCATCAGTTCAGTCCGGGTTTCAGCCTCTGGCTGCATCACCTGTGAGCTTTGAAAACCCGTACAAGCCCCTTCACTTCGCAGCCTTCCTTTCTTCACCTGTAATACAGCACGGCTACCATCTCTGGGGCTGTAGAGAGGATGGTTTGCTATAACATATAATGTCGCTCAGACAGCGGCACATGGTAGAGATGCAACAGAAATCTGTTCTTTCCACTGGAGGGGATCCAGAAAAGGCTTTCTAAAGAAGGAGCCATTTAGGCAGGATCCGAAGGAGGAGTACGCGCCTTGCCAGGTAGAGTGGGATGCTTTTCGAGGATGCTTTCCACAATATTGTGATTTCTGCCCAACTTTTCAGGAACCCATATGCCCACTGACTGACAGTAATTTTACAAAGCCAGACGTGTCTGTATTCTTTCGTGATCCAAAAAGAAAAATTCTTTTTATTTTTTGGTGCCTAACGGTTGTTTTGTGGTAGTTACAAAACGTCCTCTAACTGCCAGCTACGCATCCGCCAAAAATATCACCGGGGGCATTATATGTGCCAAGAAACTAAAAGGAAGGCAGCAACTGGTTTCCTTCCATTAAAGCGGAGCGAAGTCTTACAGGTAGAAAACTAGCACTGAGGCTGAAGAAGAGGTACCCGGGCTGACAGCTGCGCGCTGGGTCCCCTGCCGCCCGCATGGATGGCTGTGCACAAAGGCGCTGGTGCTTTGCGAACTGCGCTGGGCCACAGGGACCCACTAGTATCTAAGCTGCCCGTGAGCTTCCACTTCTCATGCACTTGAAGTTCTGACCAAGGTGGGGAAAGAAATGAGAGAAAGCTCTCTCCTGTGGTTCGGGGTTGAGATCAGGGAAAGCAACCCTGGTGGTGTCTCGGGCATGGCAATCCCAAGTGTCGGCTGCGGGGCTACTGCAGGGAGGCCAGAGGGAAGCGCGGTCCACGGTGACAATGAGCTGATGTGTTCATTCGTGTCTGTGCGTGCGCAAAGCGCGCATGCGCGCACAGTCTCCCAGCCCTCCGTGGCGCTTTCCACTGCTGGGCTGTCGTCTTCCAGAGTGAGCGATGGAAACTCACCTCACCTCTAGTCGGTAGGGAGCATCAGAGAAGGAGATGGTGCCTGCCTGTCCTCCCAGATCTCAGGCTGGTCTCACTCTGCCTGGACTGCCCTCCCCCATCTCCTTTCCTGAACTCAAGGCTCAGTTCAAATGCCACCGCCTGGTCAACTGGACTGTAAGAGCCAGAGAATAGGGATTATATGGTCTTATTCACCATCTGTCCCTGGTGTTCAGCGCAGCTCCTGACACATGGTAGGTGCTCAGTGAAACTCATGTCAAGTGAGTGACATGCCCAGTCTTCTCCAGTTCCTTTGTCCCGGTAAGGGTGGAACTTCTAATTTCTCAGCCCCATGTTTCATATCACATCATTATTTCCATGCCTGTCTTCTCATCTAAACTAGGGACTCTTAACTGAGGGTCCACAGGCAAGTTTCAGGGGAATTCAAACACCCTGAAATGTACACAGAATGTGTGTGTGTGTGTGTGTGTGTGTGTGTGTTCGCGCGCACACACACACACACCCACATGAACCTAGGTTCATCTTTTTCTGGAGGGAAGGTCCCAGCTCTGACCAGGTTCTCATGATTAGAATAAGGTTGGGAAACTAGACTACTCTGCAGAGGCCTGGGCTGTGCCCACTCTGAGGCCAGGGTCCTGGCTAGCACAATGCCTGATACGCAATAGGTGATCAGGATGTGTTCATTGAATGAGTGAGTGAGAGAATGGTCTTAAGCCCTGACTCGGACCCCCACCATCACCAGATTCCCAGACATGGATTCCTGCAGTCACACCACCACCAGCACCACCCACCCATCAACTGATGGATGATAACTGCATCGCAGCAAGTCAGAGCAGGCCACGTGTCGCTGAGCCTCGGTTCCCTCACCTGTGAAACTGGAGATAATTCTTGCTCTGCCTACACTCCTAAATGGTCATCATAATCAAAGGAAATAACAGGTTCTTTCACCCACATTCAAGAATTCCTTATTGAGCCCCCTCTGCACCAGACTCTGGAGGTGTGGAGAGAAATGAGATATACAACCTGCCCTCAACAAGCTCATAATCTAATGGGGGAGACAGACAAGTGACCAGTTTCAACATGATGTGGCAAGTGCGACAGCACTGGAGGAAAGCCCACAGGCTGCCAACCTGAAAAGTTAAAACATGGAGACCTCTCAGGGACTTCCCCAGCGGTCCAGTGGTTAAGACTCCATGCTTCCACTGCAGGTGCCATGGGTTCAATCCCTAGTCAAGGAATTAAAATCCAGCGCACCACATGGCCAAAAAATATTTTCTTAAAAATGGAGACAGCTCAGAGGAGAAACAGACATCTGAAGGATGAATAAATGTTAGCTAGAGATGGGGAGATAAAGGGCATTCTAGGAAGGGGAAACAGCCTGTGCGAAGGCCAGGAGACAAGAATACGGCACCTTTCTGGGGCTCCCAGCTTGCTCAGCACACAGTAGGAGAGTCAGAGAGACAGGCTGGAGGCATGATCAGGGACTGGATCATACAAGGATGCCAAAATTGGGCTTTTTCCAGAAAACAGGGGGAGGGCTTTTGAGTCAAGGCATTGAAAAATGCAGATTTGTATTTTAGAAAGCTGACTCTTGGCTACAAGATAGAGATTTCATTGGAAAAGCAAGAAGGAGACGACCAAGACCAGTCAGGAGCAAATGGGAGCCATCTAGGGAAGAGGTGAGGGTGGCGTGGGGACTAGGGGGACAGAATGGAGTCCACAGACACCAGGTCAGTGGCAGCAACCGGACCTGATGAATTAATGAGAACGTGTTTATAGATCAAAAGTGCTGCTTCTTCAATATAGTAGTGCTTCCTCGTTCTATATGTGGGAGCCTCGTGAAGTCATTTCAACCTGCCACAGGCTCCACAAGACTAGGCTTTCTAGTTTCAAAAGAAAGGGAAGGGCCTTTTCTTTCTATCTGTGAATTCTTTTATCTCTATGGTCGTACAGAGGAAAAACCACTTAGTAACAGTCAAGAGGAAAGGAGTGCTTTTGAAAATAAAGTGACATTAACTCAGGACAGTGTTTGGAAACTGGGGGACCTAAAAGATGCACAGAAACTGCTTTTTGCCAGCAGCTTGGAAGAAGTGCCTAGAAATGCCCCCTAAACAGATCGGGAGGATAAAAGCATTTCAGCCCAGATCAGACCATGGGTTAAAAATGATGCAAAAGATCAGTGTCAGAGAGAAAGAATTTGAGAAAGAAAAATGCCTAATCAGTATCAATTTAATAGGCCACTTAAACAGTAAAAGAAGAAATGTTGATGTTCTATGGTGGCGATTTTATAATCATTGGAGTACTTAGCTTCATGTAAGCCATCTCATATTCATTAGAAATAAGAGGAATTTTATTCATTGGAAAGAACTCTTCAATTTACAGCATCTTAATTGCTCAGGGTTTTAAATTCTGATAAAGGAAGCTCATTTTTTATAAAATTTCCTTTTTAATTAAAAATTTTTTTTAATTTATTTATTTTGGGGCTGCACTGGGTCTTCGTGGCTTTGCACAGGCTTTCTCTAGCGGCAGCGAGCAGGGACTGCTCTCCAATTGCTGTGCACGGGCCTCTTATTGCTCTGGCTTCTCTTGTTGCAGAGCAAGGCTCTAGGGAATGCAGGCCTCAGTGGTGCTGGCTCACAGACTTAGTTGCCCCACTGCATGTGGAATCTTCCTGGACCAGGGATTGAACCTGTGTTCCCTGCATCGGCAGGTGCATTCTTAACAACTGGACCACCAGGGAGATTCAGAAGCTCCGTTTTTGGTGGGTGTGGGGGAGTCAGGCAGAGGGAAGAATTTGTTCCTTATGATAAAGACATTGGGTTTTGTATGCAGCTTGGTGGCTGCGTCAGGAAGAACGGGCTGGATCATGGTTGGTAAGAAACAACCCCCAAATCTTGGTGGCTTAACGCAACGTAATCTGGTTTCTGGCTCATGTTTTGTGTCCAGTGTGGCTCCACAGCAGGTCACTCAGGGATCCAGGCTCCATCTCCATGTGACCAAAAGTCACATTGCAGGGGCATGCAGCCCTACCCTACCACATGCCTGGGAGGAGAAGACTGTCTGTGACTGACTGCACAGCGGCACAAAGCCATCGAGCCCTTTACACCCCCGCTAAGACGGGAGCGCCTCAAAGGCAGGGCCCAGCTTATGAATCTTGGTCCCACCAAGACAGTGCCTCTTCCAGAATACATGATGGTGAATTTTTGACAAATGTATGAAGAGATGTATTGACACATGGATCTGATTTTCAGAACTTGCTGAGCTTTTCTAAATGTGTAGGTCCTGGGAAGTCTGCCTAAATTCTTTCACCCAATTTTCCTTCAAAATTTTCTGAGTTCCCAGAGGGGAACACATCTGGTTTCCTGAAGCCTCCAGAGCAGATGCCCGAGGCAAGGGAAGGACTCGTGAAGTTTCTATTTCCACCAGGCTAATGGAGAAGCTGGCCTGTCAGTGGTTTCGTCACCGGGTTGTCTGGGACTCAGGAATTAGCCATCAGAGGCCAAGAGGGAGGAAAAAGAGTAGCAGAGATGATGTCTTTATTTATTTAGTGTTAGGCATGGTGCTGCCAGCTTTGCTGAGCTTTTCTCCTTTAAGCCTCACAGCCACCCTGGAAGGAAGATGTTATGCTTCCCCTCCCCCACCCCATTTTCCCAATGAGAATACTAAGGCATTTGCCCAAGATCTCATGGCTACTAAGTGGCTTAGAACCCAAGTCTGCCCTGCTCTAAGCCAGGGCTTTGAACCATTAGGCTGACAACTGTCTTCTACAACCAGGTCGCACACAAGCTCCGAAGCATTTTTTTTTCCTCTGAATTTCCAGCCATGTGTTGACAGGAAAAAAAATAATAATAATAAGGATTGAAATTTGAGAATTATGTCTTATTCGAGGCATTACTGAGTTGAATGTACTGAGTTGGAATAGCCTCTAAAAGTACTGAAACACGATATGGAATACACGGTGGGACTTCCAGATCTGGAGTCCTGAGAAGACACTTGAACTAGAGATAGGAATGTGCTAGGCAACACAAACCATGGCTTCAGTGAAATTTCCTAGGTAGGAAGAAAGATGTTAGTTTTTACTGGCTGCTAGAACCACTAGCAGAATAAGATGAAAAACTTGGAATTTCCAAATCCTGGCACCATCTTGCTGCCCCTCAGGCTCAGAGATGGTGCATCAAATCATACCAGTGTGTTAAAAGACTTGATGCCTTCTTGAGCATTTAAATGCTGGCCTTTACGGAGCCAGAGAGCCTTGACTCTTGTGTATGTTGGTTGGGACCTATAAAGTCACATATGGAGTCCTGGGAGTGGAAGAGGGAAAACCCAAATCAAGTGGCTGGTGCTCCGTGTGTTCGGCTCATCACCAACAACTCCCAGTTGGTCGGGGCTGTGCAGAGTGGGATGGGTTGCCTTAAGAAGTAGAGGGCTCCCCATCACAGCGAAAGTGGGGTAAATATTTGACACAAACATTATAGAAAGGTATATGATGATTGAGCCATCTGATCTTGAGTCCATTATGATCTGTGAGATCTCTGAATTCTTTCAGGCAGGAAATTCTCAAGCTCTTTTGCTGGGTTCCTGGCTGTTTTTTGTGTTTGTTTTTTGAGGCGTGGGGGTACAGGAAACACAGGGCCTCTTGTAATGTGTATGTGAGAGCTAGGCAAACATGCAGACAGTTGCCTTGGTGGAACCTGCATGACAAGAGACAGGCAATGCTACAAAAACAAAGTCTTAAAGGGCTGAGGTCCCTTTCCCTCCTGTCTGCATTTCGAGAGCTGTCCTAAAAGACTTTCAGTTGATAGATTTTTCCTACTTGTGCCTTTAATTTTGTCGACCTTATGCTCCCCCATCTCCTAATCAAATAGTAGTCTGCTTTTCAAATGACAATGGGAAGCCATTTCCTACTTGTAGGTAATTTAGAGATGAATCTTTTTATGACAGAAGCCACCTCCAATGGGTTCTAGCTATCTAGACTTCTGCATACTGAGTTTTCTAAATCAGGGTCCTGCCATTTGGCTCACCCACTTCCCCCATTAGATTTAAATCACTCTGCCAGTCATTTCTATGAAAAAAAATTTCAGGTGAATAAAACTAGAGGAAGAATTTACCAGAAGGATGTCTTGGCTACACTTGGTCCTCTTGGAAGGGCTCCCACATTACCACGTAATGACTCTGCATGTTTCCAGCACCCCTGGGAGTACGGTCGTCTTTGTCAGTTCCATATTATTAACTTCCAGAAAGCTCTCTCTCCTCCATTGCCTTCCTAGCACAGGACAAGATTGGCTCTGAAGTGGATTGGCTCATCTTGGGGGTCTTGTGCATTTTCTGGTACCAAAGGGCACCAAGAGGCCCGCTCAGGCCTGCAGAGATTATTCTTTCTGCACCTGTTGTTATGTATTTTTATGCTTCAGTGGTGTCCAGGAACCTTCTTTCTGAGTGTGTGAAAAGACACGCACTTGGGACCCAGCACGGGTTCTCTGACCCCAGGGCTTCCTGGGGTCATCTCCATCAGCTGGAGGAGCACAAGAGACACTTGGGTTCCCTAACTTAAGTCTGGGTGGCGTTTTGGAAAGAGGAGAGCTTTGAAGGCAGACAGGCTTGGCTTCAAAGCCCAGCTCCCCTGCTTACTAGCTGTGTTATTCTGGGTCCATTATGTAACCTCCCTGAGCCTCCGGTTTCTTATTTGTGATAATAATAGTTAACTTTGAGTGAGGGTTCGCTGTCTGCAAGGCCCTAAGCTAAGTGGTTTATATGCCTTGTCTAATTGAATCTTTACAGCAGATCTTGGGGTGATGTAAAGCATCTTTCTCCATTTCATTGCTTCAGTCAAACACTGTCTCAGCAGCACAGACGGTGGGAGAAGATTTGGAAGGATGAGACACAGCAGAAGCTGATCATCCCCTGGAGGTGGGGGGTGGGAGCTGGGTGTGGGTGGTCGCTGCAGAACCACCATCTTTGAGGATGGAAGACACCGTCTTTACCACTGGCCAAGGCTGGGTGAGGGGCCCACTTCTATTCTCCCATCACCCCCTCTCTCCTTGCCTATTGCCATATCCATCCCTTCCACCCAACCAGACGGTGAGTCCCTTCAGGGCAGGGACTCTTTCTTATCTCTGAGTCTTCAGGACCTCCTGCAGTACCTGGCAGGTATCTGATGCTCAGTGAAGGAAGCTGAACAGAGGAATAAATAAAGGAATGAATCAGTCCATTTAGCTAGAAATACCTCCGACCTAAGTCACTAAGATTCCAGTCCCAGCCCAGCCTTACCCTAGATAAGTAACTTCCACTCTCTGCACCTCAGTTTCTTCTTCTGCAAAATGAGGGAATTAGAAAGGATAAGGTCTCAAGGTCCTCAGAGCTTGGCAACTTGGTAACATCTACAACAGCTAATCAGTACCAAGGGCTTCCCAGCTGGCTCCGTGGTAAAATCCACCTCCCAATGCAGGAGACACAGGAGATTCAATCCCTGGGTCAGGAAGATTCCCAGAGAGAGAAGGAAATGGCAACCCACTCCAGTATTTCTGCCTGGAAAATCCCATGGACAGAGGAGCTTGACGGGCTACAGTCCACGGGGTCGCAAAGAGTCGGACAGGACTAGGTACAAGGCACAGACAGACAGACTGAGCAGTTCAAGAGCCTGCAGGTTCCAGGGAGTCTCCCTCTTTGAACAGTAGATAGCACAAGCTTGACCCAGGGAGGATGGAGAAGGATTCAGATGACCCACCCACTCAATGGGAAATCTCATTTTCCAGCTGGCACTTACATTGTGTCTATAGTGTAGACAGCCCTACTCAGCACTATAGCAGATTCAAAAGAACTGAGTTCCATCCCTGTGCTGTATGGGACATAGGACCTGTCTACAAACATCCATCATGCAGGGCCCATCAGGGGAAGAGTCTCAGGAGAGGTCTGAGCCATCATGTTCTGCTATTCATAGGTAAACAGTGATAACATCTGGCTGGAGATGAGAAGGACTTCCTTCTCTAGGAAATGGCATTCAAAGGGCCCCAGAGGATGAGTTGGACTTGCCCACACAGAGATTGAGGAAGGTGTGTCAGGCAGAGGGCTTGGAGGTGGGCAAATGGGCCAGAAAATCCTTGTTTGGGAAATGGTAGATGATCTGGTTTTGCAGAGCCCAGCATTTATCCAGGAGAGATGCCAAAAGAAGGCTGTGAGAGCTCAGCCCAAAACCCTGTGGGGTAAGGGCTTTAAACACCAAAGTGAGGAGTTTACCTAACGCAGTAGACAGTGGGGAGACATTTAAGATTTTTGAATCCAGGAGTGAGAGCCGAGCTGCCTTTGAAAAAATCCATTTGGCTTCATAAGTAGAAGTGTTTGGAGAGGAGAGAGGCAAAAACTGGAGGTGGGAGATGGGGGGCAACACTGAGACTGTGGCAATGGTCCAGGGAGAAATTACAAGGAACTCAACTAGGGAGACGATCGTGGTGCTCAGAAGCTAGAAGCAGAACTGGGAGCCACTGTGGGAGGAAGCCCTGTAGCTTGGCAAGTGACTCTAGAGGTCAAGAGAGGAGTCCCAAGCTTCCCTGGTGGTCCAGTGGTTAAGAATCCACCTGCCACAATACCAGTTCGATCCCTGGTCCAGGAAGATCCGACATGCCACAGGGCAACTAAGCCTAGCCTATGTCAAAACTATTGAGCCCACGCTCTATAGCCCATGAGCTGCAACTGCAGGCCCCCACAGGCTGCAAGTACTGAAACCCACACACCTAGAGCTTGAACTCTCCAACAAGAGAAGCCACCGCAGTGAGATGCCCAAGTACTGCGACTAGAGTGTAACCACCACCTCGCAGCACCTAGAGAAAGCCCATGCAGGGCAACGAAGACCTAGCACAACCAAAAGTAAAATTAAAAAAAAAAATTTTTTTTTAAAAAAAGGAGTCCCATCTACCTCTCAGGCTTTGCTTATGGCTGACTTGCCACTTGGGTGCAGAGGTACAACCAAAAGAAATGATGGAAGGAGGAGAGGCTGATTTAATGGCATCAGGGGCTGGTGAAGGCGGAGATGCCCATGACAAATGTGTTTTGGACATGTTAAGTGTCACACGCCGGCCTGACACTTGGAGCTGGATCACGTGATCAGGCAGTGTGCACCTACTATGTGCCTAACTCCACATGGGAATCTTTGTAGGCATCGGCTCCCTTAGTCCTCCACAACCTGCCTGGGAGACAGGCACTCCTCTCCCTTCAGCCGTAAGATACTGTGATGCTGTAATTCCAGTCTGTTACCAAATGATGCTCTTTTCATCAGAGCAAGTCAAATTCTGCCTCTTTCTTGAGCTCTTCAGAGGAAACAAACAAATCACTGTCATCTCTAAAGCTTTAGTGGAATCTGACATCCCCTGATGAGTTGTCGAGATGCTTTCTGCAGAGCTGGCTCTGTGCTATGCCATTCTGCTCCCTTCGTGCAGGAGAGCAGGGTTCTCGTTGCTCCAACTCTAGGCTCTGCCGGCTGTCTTAGATCTCACTGTATTTCCTTCAGCCCATCTCCTTCCAGTTACTGCAAAGATGAGGCCAGAACGGTCGGGCCTTACTCGAAGCCCTAGGGAAGCAGGTCCTGCTTTCATTCAGGAGTCTGCGTGCCAGGACCTCAGTGATCCTGCAGTTGGGGAGAGGGGACAGGCTTCTAGGGCCCCAGAAACAAGGGGGGCAACCATTTCTTCATTTTCCCAGCTAACAGTCTCCCACAGCACTTGGTCACTGTCCTTTGAAACTATTTTTTAATATTAAACATTTTTAATTTAATATTTTACAATATTATTTTATTTGGCTGCCCTAGATCTTAGCTGCAGCACACAGGATCTTCCACCTTTAGTTGTGGCATTTGAACTCTTATTTTTGGCATGTGAGATCTAGTTCCCTGACCAGGGATTGAAACCCTAGACCCCCTGCTTTGGGAATGCAAAGTCTTAGCCACTGGACCACCAGGGAAGTCCCTGCCCTTTGAAATTTGACCTTCAACTTTGCCTTCATTAGCTACATTCTTAGATCATTTCTCCCTCTAGACTATGAGCTACTTGAGAGCAGAGAAGACAAGGAAAAGAAGTAATGTTTCATTAGCACCTGCTGCTGCTGCTGCTAAGTCGCTTCAGTCGTGTCCGACTCTCAGTGACCCCATAGACAGCAGCCCACCAGGCTCCCCCGTCCCTCGGATTCTCCAGGCAAGAACACTGAAGTGGGTTGCCATTTCCTTCTCCAGTGCATGACAGTGAAAAGTGAACGTGAAGTGGCTCAGTTGTGTCCGACTCTTAGTGACCCCATGGACTGCAGCCCACCAGGCTCCTCCGTCCGTGGGATTCTCCAAGCAAGAACACTGGAGTGGATCATTTGTACCTATTAGGGGTCAAACAAAATGCTGTCACTTTACAACTCTTAGAATATTTCATCCTTACAACAACCTGACAAGGAAGGAATTCTCATGCCCACTTTCCAGATGAAAAAATTAAAGATTAAAGCAATTAAGTGAATTCAGAAAAGCTGTTAGCCAAGTGCCTGGCACAAATGCTCTATCAATTATAGCAATTATTATTGAATAGCTTGTCACAGGACTCGGAGCCTGGAATTCAGTCCAGTTTGGACTATGTCCAAAGCCCCTGCACCCTTCATCCCTCAGGGTATCTCAGTGTCCACTGTAGGAATTTAGAATGTGTTCACCAGCGGACCCTTTATCTTTTTCATGTATATTCTTGACCCTTCTACACCCTGCACAAGGCTTGGAATATCTCATTGCATCTCCAATAATTCATTATTCAGTGAATGATTCGTTGACTGAATGAATGTGTGTATGTGTGTGCAGTTGGGTGTGTAGTTGTGTGTGTGTGTAGTTAGGTGTGTCACTGTGGGTGTTGGGGGATTGTGTGCATGTGTATGTGTGTTAATGGTTTGGGACAGCTTTTCTTGGAGAAGCTCATGAGCTCTCTCCAGTGTCACTGCCACCCCTGCTAAGATTTGGGCCACAAGGCATTGGATCAGTGACTGGAGGAAGTTCTGCCAATTACCCTCCAATTACACCCCTGCCCCACCACCACCACCCACCATCCCTGTGGTAAGTCCCACTGGAAAGACCTCAGTGAGCCCCTGAATCAAGGGGAGAGCCTGGAAGACAGCAGCTCATCAGAATCCCAGCAAGGTTACCGAGTCGCCTAAATATGGAAACTGCCACCCTGCCAAAAGGGAGATGAGCTCATGTCAGCTACAAACACAGAGCCCAGGGCAGGCGGGCTGGGAGGAGACATGATGGGACTGGTGACCAGACACACCTGCAGGGCTCAAACTGGCCCTGGGCCAGGGCCCAGATGAAAAAAAAGCTTGCTGGGAATTTGGAAGCCAGCCTCCGGAGAAAGGGACAGGGTGCAGGGTGTGGACTTTGTAGCCAGGAAGTGTGTGCCCACCAATTCTACTTACGTCACCGTGAGTAAGGCACCCAGCCTCCCAGAGCCCTGGTTTACTCCCCTAGAAAGTGAGGTCAACTGCAGTTGAAGGTCTAAGGATCCTCCTAACAGAGGGTTTTGCCAGGCTGTTCCCTCTACGCTTTTCCCCAGGGCGTGCACATGGGCTGTTCTTCACCCCCCTTTGAATCTTTAATTCCCTGGGGTCTAGTGGTTAAGACTTCACCTTCTAAAGCAGGGGATGTGTGTTCCATTCCTGGACAGGGAGTTAAAATCCCACATGCCTTGTGGCCAATAAAGCAAAAGATAAAACAGAAACAAAAGCAAATTCAATAAAGATATTAAAAATGGTCCACATATTAATTAAAAAATCTTTTTAAAAAATAAGAAATGTGGCCTTCTCAGTGAGTCTGTGCTAAGCATCTACTTAAGACTGACCAGCCCTGGCATTTCTGGGTTCCCCTTCCCTGCCTTCGCATGTTTTCATAGTCCTTTTCTCCCCACGGCATTTATCTTCTGATGTGTTCTATATCTTACTTGTTTATCCCCACTAGGATGTGAGTCCCATGTGCTCACATCTGTTTGTTTGATGCTATGTAATTCCATACCTAGAGTGGCACCCAGGATCTAGTAGGTATTCAGTAAATATATGTTGGATAAATGCATAAGTGGTTGAATGAGGAAAGGAAGGAAAGAACGAGGGAGGAAGGGAGATGGTGTACGGAAATCACTTGGTGCTGTGTGCCTGGTGGTGGCTGGTGGGTAGATGACATCTGGTGAGGGATCCACCAGAGGTAACATGGGAGGGTCTCCGAGTGTGGGGAGAGGATGGTAGCACGTTCTACTGAAGGCTAGAATATTCATGTGAGCCAACTCCCGCTCTTCCACCCTAACAGTAGATGTTACTGCCTCTCGGGTGGTAATTGTATTCCAGGCTGGTGATGAGATTTGGGGAAGCCCCTCACTCCTGCTGAAACCGAGCTACAAGCTGTCCCCCAGACTGGGTCTCTGCTGTCGATAGCTTCATCTCTTCCCGTCTTCATGTCTTTTTTATCGGCTGTGATTTCAGAGCAGTGTTTCCTGACATCGTCCCACATTTGCTCTTTCTGTGCACATTAGTCAAGCCGGGGCCAGGGCTGCAGAGATGCCCAACGGCCATTCCCCACCCAGGAGCTGTGCTCACAGCTCACGGTCCACGGGGAGGCTTGCAGTCTGTGTGGCACCTGTCAGCGCCTCCTCACCCAGGCCCCATCCCAGCCGTCTTCCCATCAGTCAGGTAGATGGAACCTATCACTGGAGTTTTTCTGCTCTTGGCCACCCTCTCTCGGATGTGTTCTACAGAAATAGCAGACAGCCTCTGCTGTTCCTGCTAAGGTCATCTGCATCTAGTTGAGAGAGACTCTATCCATGCAGAACGAAGGGAGAACGATCTCCAAGTGGCCTAGACACGTGCAGACAGCTGCTCTGGGCATTCCCATGACAGAGCAGTGCGTTGGTGAGGCAGAAGAAAGTCAGAGCAGGCCCTGAGTGCAGAGGTGCCAAGGTCACCCCGAAGCCAGGGTCTGGGTGGGAGGGCTCTAGTTGTTAAGCCACAGGACTCGAGTTCAGAGTAAAGACTCTACACTGCATTTTTGAGGCCCAGTTTTCCCATCTATAAAACAGAGATAACAACCTTTGCTTTGGGGTTATTTTGAGGATTAGATAAGATAATATAAATGAAGTTACTTGATCATCTTAAAAGCTATACAGTGTTTTCTTTCTCATAAGAGGCTCCAGGTGGGAGTGAAACATCGGCTCTGGACAGCCAAAAATATTAGCAATAATCGTGATCCACCGAGTGTTTTTTTTTCTGTGTGTAGGGCATTATGCTAAGCCCTCTATGTGAACTGTCCAATTATAGTCTTCCAAACCTGGGAGTTTGGTGCTGTCACGAGCCTCATGTAACAGTTGAGGAGGGACTTCCTTGGTTGGTCCAGTGGCTAAGACTCCAGGCTCCCAGTGCAGGGGGCCTGGGTTTGATTCCTGGCTAAGGCACTAGATCCCACATTGCCACAACTAAAAGAACCTGTGGGCTGCCACAAAGATCGAAGATTCCACATGCTCCAGTTAAGACATAGCCAGACAAATAAACAAATAAATATGAAAAATAAATAAATAAAACAGTTGAGGAAACTGAGGCCCAGGGAGATTAAATAACTTGTCTGAATGATACAGCTAGAAAGCAGTCAGCCTCCAGAGCCCCAGCCCTTATGCCCGGCATGTGTGTGCTCGGTTGCTTCAGCCGTGTCCAACTCTGCGACCCTATCAACTGTAGTCTGACAGGCTCCTCTGTCCGTGGGATTCTCCAGACAAGAATACTGGAGTGGGTTGCCATTCCCTTCTCCAGGGGATCTTTTCAACCCCGGGACTGAACGCGAGTCTCCTGCATCTCCTGCATTGCAAGCAGATTCTTTACCAGCTGAGCCATCAGGGAAGCCCCATGTGTGGCATAGATCTGCTCAGACCACCATACGGGAAGACCCATGAGGAGGTTCTAACCCAAGGCTGGTCCATTTCAAGCCACTTTTGGGGGAACTCAGCATCCTCCATGGAGGAAGTGGTCCCAGCCTACACAAGTAATTTAGTGAGTGAAAGAAGCCTGAAACAGATCATTAGGAGAACTCGATTTTAGTGATTACGTATGACCTCCGACCCTTCACCTCTCTGGGCATCAATTTCCAAATCTGTAAAACCGGAGGAAGAAAGAAGATCGGATCTAGGAGCGCCTCTCTCACCCTTTTGCACTCTTGCCCACTGAGGCAAGGTTAAAGGACCTCCTGCCCGATCTGCTCTCAGTTCCATCAGAAAAGAGACCGTCTGAAAGCATTTCACTGCAGACCACTCGGGGGTAACATTAGAGATGGATCTTCTTTAGGAAAGGGGAATAGATGATTCATCGTTGAACTGCCCTACACATGTGCTGTAAAGCTCAGCCACTGAAAAATCATAAGCGCAAATTACTGTTGTTAAGCAAACAACCCACAACAAATAAATTGGTCATAATGAAACTGAACTAATGGTAATTTATAATTAAAAAGCAAGATTGTTGGCAATTGGAAAGCAGTACCAGCTCAAGAGAGTATTGCCAATGTTCTCAAGAATAACAACCCCCCTCTCCTGATCTCCGCAGGGCTTTCTAACTCTGGAGGGGTTCAAGTACATGAGAGTTTGGCAGTGCCACTCATGTGGCTTGGGACTTGAGGACAGAACACCAAATGGGAGTCTTTGGTAAACTCTGACGACACACTCATTTTCATCTGCAAATGCTGTTGTTTAATAACTCACTACACCTCGCTAGATAACATGGGCGGCTCTCTATCAGCATGTGCTTGTCCCTACACGAAGCCCTCTGCAGGCTTCATCTCAGGGTATAAGACTGGCTTTCGTCTTACAAATAAGATCCAAGAGATGGAGCAACTTCCCTAAGGACACATGGCTAGTAAGTGGTGGAATTCAGTTTTGAATCCGGGCCATCAGGCTCCAAGTCTGCTGAGCTGTCCTGTGCATGGTAGACCACTGAGAAGTAGGTCCAGTAACAGGTAAAAGTGGACTTCTTTGGCAATGCCTGTCTTTCATCTAAAAGAACCAAGAGAGGATTTTGGTTATTGGGTGCATTCAGAGCTTGCCAGATCCTTGGAGTTTGTGGTGATCCACAGACCACGGTCCTGCCAGCAGCTAATCGTCCACCTGGCAGCTAATAGGCAGCTAATAGGCCTCCTGATCCACTTCACCACTCACCCCTTAGACAGTGCTTCTCAGCCAAGGGTGGTTTTACTCCCACAACAGACACCTGGCCATGTCATGGCTGTCGAAACTTGGGAAGACGGAGATGCTACTGGTGCCTGGGGCTTCCCCGGTGGCTCAGCAATAAAGAAGCCACCTGCAATGCAGGAGACGCCAGTTCAATCCCTGGGTCAGAAGATCCCCCGGAGGAGGGCATGGTAACCCACTCCAGTATCCTTGCCTGGAGAATCCCGTGGACAGAGCAGCCCGGCAGGCTACAGTCCACAGGATTACAAAGAGTCGAACACGATTAAAGCAACTTAGCACGCATGCTCTGATGCTTAGTGAGTGGAAGACAAAGATGCTGCTACACGTGCTCCTATGCAGGAGACAGCCTCCCAAAACACAGAACTACCCAGCCCCAAACATCCAGCCTGACAGTGCTAAGGTTGAGAAGCCCTGCCTTAGACTCACGGCTCCAGACAAACCAAGGTGCCCTTGGGACATGTGTACAGAAGATGGCTTTGGGCTGAGTGGAAAATAAGGGATCTTGAATCTGCCAGTTCATGCATACCTGAGGCAGAAACAGAGTGAGCAAGAGAGGCAGATTACCTGGGTGGAATGTTGTGTTCATCACTCTCTAGCTGTGTGACCACAGGCAAGTTACTTAACTCTCTGAGCCTCAGTTTCCTCATCTATAACAACAGTATCTGTGCTGGAGAGTTGTTGTGACATTTCAGTGACATAGGGACATTTCCTGGGCTTGCATATTGTCTGGTACGTGGGAGGTCCCTGATAACTATCATTTCTGGAGATGGTGGTGATGCCAGATGACGACAGGGCAAGGTGAGGACATAAGGAAAGAAGAGGAGGAGCTGAGAGAACGTAACAAGGAGTGGAGCTCAGAGCCACCGACAGGACAGAACAGCAAATGTGCTGAACGACAGGGTAATCCGTAGGGTAGGACCACGTGTCCTTCACATTCATGTACACACCCCCGCCCTGGATCCAACCCCAAGGAGGAAAAATGCAGCAGAAAACTGGGACACACATCCCCCTTACATGACCCCCCCCCTTNATGACCCCACCCCCCCCGAGTCTTTTTACTAGCCGTGACTCAGAGAGCTGCCCACCTTTTGCAAGAGGCAATGGCTGGATTCATTCATTCAAGTACTTCCTGAACACCTCCTGTGTGCTAAGCATTGCCCTAGGCGCCTGAGATGGAGCAGCGAACCAAACAAACAAAAACCTAATCTAGTCTAAGGCAGACAACAGACATCAGTAAATTTATAGGAGTGGTGTACCAGATGGCGGTAAGTACCACGGAGATAACTAGAGGAGCAGGAAGGATGGGGTGCACCAGCAGCTTCCTTTCAGTTTTAAACAGGGTGGCATTTGAGCAAAATCTTGCAGAGGGGAAAGGAGCAAAAGTGGACTCTGGGGGAAGGACATCCCAGGCAGAGGGACCCGAAAGTGCAGAAGCTGGAGGTGGTAGTAAGCTTGGAGAGTTTGGGGGAAAACAAGGGAGGAGCAGTAGATGAGATGAGAGGAGAGACCGGAGGTACCAGTTAAACCGCGCAGCACAAGACACGTGACCCAGAGTGAGCGGGCAACCAGCAGAGGGCGATGTCGAGGAAACACTTTAACAGTGACTCCAAGGACTGTGCTGCAAATACGCAGTATGGGTAAGGGGTAGGGCAGGGAGATCATCCATTGTCCAAGTGCGAGTTGGTTGTACTTGGACCAACGTTGCAGCAGGGAGGTGGTGACATGCTTGGATTCTGGACAGATTGTTAACGGTAGATCCAGTGGGATTTCCCAATGGGTTAGATATGGGCTGTAAGGGAAAGAGAGGAGTGCCTCCAGGACATCTGGCCCAAGAAACCACAAAGACAAAGTAAGCCATTTACTGATAAAAAGATGAAGAATTTTGGAATCAGGCAGACTGAACTTGCTCCTGGCTCTGCTACTTAAGGAGAAGAAAAGTGGATGAGTTAATTGGATGGCATCACCGACTCAGTGGACATGAGTTTGAGCAAACTCCAGGAGATGCTGAAGGACAGGGAAGCCTGGTGCGCTGCAGTCCATGGGGTCTCAGAGTTGGACACAACTGACTGAACTGAATGGCTACTTAAAGAATACCGAGTCAGTCACTTAACTCTGCAGAGGCTCAGTTCTTTCATCTGTAAAATGGGCATCACGGTAGCTCTCTTGCAGGGATGTGATAAGGATCCAAAGAGATGAGGCATGAAGCCTGGCCCGAAGTAAAATTGGTGCCATTTCCTCAGTGGTGTCATTCTTGGCCTTCTCGTTGTTACAGCCCCTGACTCTGCTGATGGGCTGGATTCCTGGGTTGCCTGGGTTACCACTGGAGTCGTAGCCTCTCATTATGATTGGCCAGGGAGAGGATGGATCGGCTGGCTTTGTGCCTGGACTAAGCCTCACCTCGTGAGCTAGCACCACCTTGGGTCTCTGCCCTGCCCTTTGCGGGGAAGATCTCTGTCTCAGTAACCTTCCCAGGACCCCCAGCTCCTCCCAGACCCACTGTGACCTGGAAACATTCCCCTGAAAGGAAAGGGGAGAATTGAAACCTGTATTTCCTCAGGGACCCAAACAGTTGTTCCCAGTGATTCACAGAATCACCCATGGAGTTCTTTAAAATATAACGCTCAAGCCACCACCCCAGTACCCAAGCTGATTTAATCAGCCCTAAATGCAGTCCAAGGACTGGTCATTTTCTAAAGTTCCCCAGGTAATTTCAATGTTATAGCTAAAGTCTGAAATGTGAACCAAGTTACAATTCTATACATTTTATAGATAAAATACTGAGGCCCAGAGAGGTTAAGTGACTTCTCCAGGGCCTCTCAACTGCTAAGGGGTTGAGCCAGGATGCAAAGCCTGGTAGGTCTCACTCCAAAGTCTTTCTACCACATTGAGCCAGTCATTAAAAAGGGCTTATAATATAAGTAAATATCATATGGCTCATTAACTCCTTTATAGGAAGACTTGGGATGGCAGAAATGGTCAAAGAAATTTCAATCTGAAGTGTTAGGAAGCCCCTGAAAAGTAAAAGCAGGTATCCAGAGTGAGTCAGAAGTCAGTAAGAGGGTTTCCTCAGTGGACCAGTGATTGCGAATCTGCCTTGCAATGCAGAGGACACGGGTTCAATCCCTGGTCCAGGAAGATCCCACATTCTGTGGAGCAGCTAAGCCTGTCAGCCACAACCGCTGAGCCCACGTACCCTAGAGCCTATGCTTTGCAACAAGAGAAGACACCATGATGAGAAGCCCGCACAAAGACGAGCCCTGCTTACTACACCCAGAGGAGGCCCTCTCGCAGCAGTGAAGACCCACCACAGTCAAATGCACAAATAAATCTTAAAAAGAAGAGATCAGCAAGGGAAATGGATTCAGTCTGCAGAAGTTCAGTTATAGACGACTTCTAGAGACACATCTTCGGGGCATATTCAAGAGTCACTGCACAGGTGGAGATGTCCCTGGTGGTCCAGTGGCTAAGACTCCACACTCCCAATGCCAAGGGCTTGGTTTCCATCCCTGGGCAGGGTACTAGATCCCACATGCCGCAACGAAAGTATGCTGCACGCCACAGCTAGGATCTGGTGGGACCAAATAAAAAAAATTAAAGAAAAAAAGAGCCATTGCCTTGGAGATTGGAGATGCCAGCCTTCAGTGTGCCCCCCTGCTGCTTAGGGCAGTAAGAAACTGCTCAGCCAACATCACTGTGTGCCTAACCAACGCCAGACTGGAGGCTGGGCAGAGGGGGTCCTTACTGACTTAGAGACCCTTCCCAGCAAACCTGGGGCAGAGTGGGCCCTGCTGCTGCCCGTGTTGATGGGAAGTCCCAGGACTTCAGCTGGAGCCACTACCTTCGCAGGTGGTACCTGGAGAAAAGACAGAGCCACGGCTGCCAACAGCCAGTGGAGGTGAAAGACAGCCGGGAGACTGGAGGCTTGGCCTTCGGTGTCCTCCAGAGCAATTAAAAATGCAAATAAGACACACAATAATTACACACAAGTTTTCACTTCTCTTCCAGCCTCACAAACCACCTGTTATGAAATTAAAGAGGATTTATTTTTTAATTAATGTGACAGTAATTAGCAGAGAGTTCAGATGCTTAGAACAGGGCCTGCGTGGGGAGGTAGAAATTGAAAAAAAAAAAAAGAGTGTGATTTTGTTTTTGCAAAAAAAGTTCCAAGCTAGTTTGAGATTCCGTAAGCGCTCCTCTCTGCATTCAGAGCCACCCACAGATGTGTTTGGAACAGACAGCCAAGGGACACATTTTAAAACAAAAGAGGGCTGTGGGGGGAAAGCCCAAGCAGACTTAATCAGGCCTGGGTTTGAATCGATGGCTACTGCATGGCTGTGTAGCCTGAGGAAAGTTACTCAGTTTGTCTGAGCCCTGATTTCCCTTAGAGATCATAATACCTGCCTCCCCAAGATTGTTGTGAGATTGTTGGGAAGAGTTAAGGGGGAAATGGTACCTGCCACTCCACTCACTTTTTTTTTTTTAATATTTATTTATTTGGCTGCCTCAGGTCTTAGTTGCCTCGTACGGGATCTTTCATTGTGATGCATGAATTCTCCAGTTGTGTCGTTGAGGCTCGGCAGTTGTGGTACAGAAACCTAACAGTTGTTCCAAGGCATGTGACATCTTCCTGGACCAAGGATTGAACCCCTGTCCCCTGCATTGGCAGGTGAATTCCTCACCAGTGGACCACCAGGGAAGTTCCTCCATCCATTTTTGAAAGAGTAAAAAATAATTATCAATCACCATGAAAGCATAAGGATATACAGAGGCACACTGTCAAAGGCTGGATGCACAGAGGGGCTATAGGGCCCCTGTGTGCCCAGGACTGTCTTGGTTTTAGCACTGGAAGTCCCATGTCTTAGACTAATTGGGATGTGTGGTCAACCTGGTTTCCTGGAAAGTGGACCTTGAGGTGAAGCTTAATGCAGGGTGTCCATAAGGGGGCACTCTCGGGACCCACTGGTGCTACTGGTAAAGAACTTGCCTGCCAACGCAGGAGACGTAAGAGACTCGCGTTCAATTCCCGGGTTGGGAAGATCCCCTGGAGGAGGAAATGACAACTCACTCCAGTATTCTTGCATGGAGAATTCCCACAGACTGAGGAGCCTGGCGGGCTACAGTTCACAGAGTTGAAGACTGAGCAATTTAGTAGTCATCGGGGCCGACACTTGTGGCTTGGAGGGGAATCAGGACCTGGTAGCCAGAAGAGGTCAACCTGTGATGTAGACCCAGAAAGAGGGGACTACCCTGGCCGTCCAATGGTTAAGACTTCACCTTCCAATGCAGGAGATGTGATTTTGATCCCTGGTTGAGGAGTTAAGGGGCTTCCCTGGTGACTCAGACAGTAAAGAATCCACCTGAAATTCAGGAGACCCAGGTTCAATCCCTGGGTCAGGAAGATCCCTTGGCAAAGAGAATAGCAACCCACTCCAGTATTCTTGCCTGGAGAACTCCATGGAGAGAGGAGGCTGACAGTCTACAGTCCATGGGGTTGCAAAGAGTCAGACACGACTGAGAGACTGAGCGTGAAAGCATAGTGGGGATAACTATCACCCTGTCCCAGGGTTACAGTGTAGACCAGATGTGTTAACAGTGGGAGAGGATTTTTTGAGTCACAGATCCTTGGAAATGAGAGAAGAGAAAGGCTGGGAGCGGCTACAGGGAAAAAGCACCTCAGCCATCCCAGTCCCCAGTAGGTGATTTCTTCTGAAGGTCTCGCCGCCGCCTCAGCACTATGGTGGGGTGGGGGAGGGGCACGACAAAATTTCCTACCAGCCCAGGAAGGAAGATTTTCCATCACCAGGCTGCTAGGTTCTATTTTTGTTGGTGGTAGTCAATCGCTAAGTCTTGTCCGACTCTGCAACCCCACGGAATGCAGCACGCCAGGCTTCCCTATCCTTCACCACCTCCCAGAGTTTGCCATCCAACCATCTCATCCTCTGTCGTCCCCTCTCCTCCTGCCCTCAATCTTTCCCAGCTTCAGGTCTTTTCCAGTGAGTCAGCTGTTTGCATCAGGTGGCCAAAGAATTGGAGTTTCAGCTTCAGCATCAGTCCTTCCAATGAATATTCAGGGTTAATTTCCTTTAGGATTTATTTTTACAAAACCTGATTTAAATTGAAATTTTTCCCAGGGGAAACGTTAAAAATAAATACCTTCTGTGTCTTTCTTTTCTGCAGGACTGCTCAGACCCTTGACCATGCTCATCTGAGTTGTAACTCACCAGGAAAGGGGTGGTTTGCAGGGAATCCTGCTTTACTCTTTCCTCTGAGGCTCTCCCCTGGAAAGTAGCTCTGTGGCTACTTTGGGAGGCCAGGTCTCCAGAATAATTTATAAATCCAGACCCCTTGACCTGACCTTGGAAATCCTCCATAAGCCATTGGCTAACTGCCATTTCCAGCGGTCTCTCTTCCACCGTCTCGTGTAAACCTCTTGTTCCAGGGCCCGCTCTCTCAGTCCTCCTTGCTCTCTCCTCCCTTTCTGCCTCTGTTGTTCTCTCTTCCTTCCTCTTGCTTTGCTGTTTATGTAGGTGATCTCATCCTCTGGGACCAAACTCAGACCTGCCTCCTTCATGAAGCCTCCTCTGGTGTCTCAGTCTGGAGAGAATCTAGTCTATCTGTGAAATATCCGGGCATTTAGCATTCATGACCTTGCAGGGTAAGGCATCTCATAAAGACCTCTTGGCTCCTCAGTGGGAGTATAGGCTCCTGAAGTTTCCTGCTACTCCTTCCCCTAGACCAATCCCACCATGCCTAGTGCAGCCTAGGAATTCTCCAGCGGGCAGTGGGAAGAGCGGGTGTACCATTGCATCTGTATCTTGAATGAGAATTAAACCCTTCTGAACATCACCTTCCTCATCCACACGACATGACCACTGTATTAAAGCCGATGACATATGGAAAGTCCCCGGATGAGGTGACATTTAGATGTCTGTGTGTGCTCCATTGTGTCCAGCTCTTTGCTATCTCATGGATTGTACCCCACCAGGCTCCTCTGTCCATGGAATTTTCCAGGCAAGATTACTGGAGTTGGTTGCCATTTCCTCCTATGGGGATCTTCCCAAACCAGGGATCAAACCCGAGTGTCTCTTGCATCTCCTGCCTTGACAGGTGGATTCTTTACCACTGTGCCACCTGGGAAGCCCATTCAATGGTAGACCCTTAATCGGTGCTGGTTCTCGTCTCCCCTCAACAGTGAAACAAAATGCCCTGCAGAAAGGGAAACATTTTCAAAGCAACCCTCATGCGTGAAGCACTTTGCTTACATCTTGAACTTTAGAATTACGACTTGATGCAGTCATTACTCCAGGACCATCATTCTAGAAATGAGAAAGCTAGAAGCCAGAGGGCTTTCCAAAGTCACAGATGAGTAAGTGGCAGAAATTAAAGCAGCAATGACTTCACTCTGATTAAAGAAAGAACTTCTTGCTCCTCAGCGACAAGACAATGAAATGATGGATTATAGGTAGATGTGAGTCTTTGGTTTCTAAAGATGTTTCAGAAGAGAATGGGCAACATCTTTACAGGAGGGTTTGGACATTCCCCTGGAGGTGAGGGCTCGAATCTCCTGACCTCTCCAGTTCTAGAATGTTCTTTGATTCTCTCTCTGTGACCCCTTGAGCAGCAGGTAGGATATCTGTGCCAACAAAATATGCACCTGTACCAGCAGGTGGGTGGGAGGGAATCTGTTGTCATGGTAGGATATAAAATCCATTTTTCTTCCATTGTCATCACTTCCCAGTAATTAACTGGATCCTAGTGCCTTGGATGAAGCTTCCTCCAAAACCATAATTGAACTGTAATAAGGTGTGCATGAGATTACAGGGAAACAAAATGGCAGTCTGAGCTGAAATGTCAGGGAAGCTGAGTGACAACCGACAGCTCCCTAAATCTGAGTGAGAAATTCATGAATACCTTGAGAGCTGTCGTGGCCTCCTCGGAATTAATGAAGAGCTGAACTTATTAATGCAGTTACTTTAAAATAATTATCAAGCCCCCAATTCCTTGTCATGAGCCTCATCGAGTACGTGGAAATGTGAAGACATCTAAGAGAAACGTATCAGGAGCGCTGGGTTGATGCCTGATCCTTCAAAAGTAGGGCTTTCAAAAGAAGGTAGGGAAGATGAAAGGAAGAAAGAAGAAAGGAAAAAAAGGGGGAAATACATTAGTGATAGCTAACTAATATATGAATAAAGTTCATCACTATAATCAAAGAAGAAAAAGATTAAGACGACAAGACCCCATATTTTATTAGTAAGTTGATAAAGATTTTTTTTTTTAGTTTTAAACCCAATGTGGATGGGATTGAGAGGAGAAAGACACTCATACAGCAAATGTTGGAATGTAAATTGGTGGGAAGTCGCTGAAAGTACCTATCAAAACATGAGCTTTCATCCACCCAAACATTAATGAACTACCTACTATGTGCAAAGCCCTGTGTCAGTGTCAGGGAGATAGCAGTAGGCCAGACACAGCCTCTCCAACCAACCAAGAATAAATGAATAGCCAACCTCACATGATGTCATGGGTACCTAAATGATGCCTCACCAGTAGAATGGCATCATTTGGGGATGACTAAAAGTGATCTTTTAAAAACTATCTAATAGCATATAGAAAGGCCCATGGGATAATGTTGACTTTAAAAGATTGATTAAAACTGTCAGTGTGCATAGTTCTGTCTGTGTTTAGGAAAAGGTGGCTGGAAAAATATCAAAACATTGTGATGATAGCTGCATGCTGGGTTTATAGTGATTTTTGTTTTCTACTTTATGGTTATATTTTCCATTTTTCTACCAAACCAAATGCGAACCTGAAGCTGAGATGTCAGGAAAGATACGTGTCAACTTTTAAATGTTTCTTTTAATTTTTATTAAAGTATACTTGATTTACAATGTTGTGTTAGTTATAGCAATGTGATTCAGTTACACATACATATATCATACATATATATATATACGATTCAGATTCCTTTCCATTATAATTTATTATAGGACACTGAGTATAGTTCCCTGTGCTATAAAGTAGGTCCATGTTGATTATCTATTTTTATATATAGTAGTGTGTATATGTTAATCCCAAATTACTAAGTATCTCTTTTAATTTTATTTCTTACTACTGTCTTATTATTGTATAACAAGAATACTATTAGATGATATTTTTTTAATGCCTGAGCAGGACATTGACCTGAATGCTTTATGACCTGGTTGTTTAATTCCCGAAAGAAAGCAGTAAGGAAGTACTCATTATCTCGATTTTACAGATGAGAAAACTGAGGCACAGTAAGTTTAAGTATATGGCATGACCCTAGAAGGAACAGAACTGAAGTTTAAACTCAGGCAGGTTGACCTCAGCCCCTAGGATCTTAATCTCCATGTACTTTGTAAATGGTGTTTTAATATTTAAGTGATTTTCTTCTAGTTCATCCCAATACATACAAGGAGGGCAGCCTGGTAAGACTGAACAAGACCTAACTTCAGTCAGGTGACCTTGACTTAAGTTCTAGCCTTTTCACTTCCCGATGACCTTGGGCAATTCACTTCTTTCTGAATCCCAGTTTGCTTGTCTGTGAGATGAGTTTCATGACTTCTGCCCCAGGTGACATGGCAAGTACATGACATTTGTTGTTGTTCAGTTGCTAAGCTGTGACTGACTCTTTGTGACCCCATGGACTGCAGCACGCCAGGCTTCCCTGTCCTTCACCATCTCCTGGAGTTTGCTCAAACTCATATCCATTGGATCAGTGATGCCATCCAACCATCTCATCCTCTGTCATCCCCTTCTCCTCCTGCCTTCAGTCTTTCCCATCATCGGGATCTTTTCCAATGAGTTGGCTCTTCGCATCAGGTAGCCAAAGTATCAGAGCTTCAGCTTCAGTATGAATGACATGGGTCCAATGACATGGGTCTATATATCTTTGCACAATATGACATTCTCTAGAAATTCAAGGTCCAACTATTTCCCTGCCAATGTCACAAGGCTTTGGGGCAAATGAAATGGCACAGCGGTTATGAAAACACCTTATAGACTGGTGTTATTTCACATTCCACACTCGGCTGTCTTGTTGACCACGGTGGGAGGTCGAGTTCTCCTCCTGTCTCTACCATGACCCCTGTTCCAGGTCTCAGTTTCCCCATCTGTTCAATAGAAAGAAATAGACTCCTTGATCTCCAAAGTTCCCCTAACTTGGATCTTGCAGGAATCCAAGCGAATCTACAGAGCCAGTCATGGCTGGTCCCCATTCTATGATAAAAAACCACGGCCCCAAGACAGGTAGCTCCAACCAGGAGGGGGATGCCTCTGAGTCAGAGCTGGATTCAGGTCCACAATCTTGTTGAGAACATTTGAAAGCGATGATGGATGTACCATGCTCAATAAATATGTGTCCTTTCTTCCCCTGCACACCAACTGAGTCAACGTTGGCACTGACTTTGCATTCCACTGTCGTACGGGGTCATTTTGACTCATTAAAAAAATCATTAGCAGTTCCTTCCTCAATTAAAATCTACAGTGGAAACAACAGAAAGATTGCTTTGCCTCCTCTGTGCTGCTACTCCACAGTTTCTCTAGGACAATCCTGCTGTGTCTCATTAAATGTAAAATTTTAAAAAAAGTGACAGTGAATTGAAGCTCGTTAGAAAATCCAGCACTTCCTCTGGCTTAAGCAGAGGTGTGTATTAATGTCATCAAAGTTGCAATTGCTTCTCTGCAATAAGATATCACCAGCCCACCTGTCCTTCTAGATTCAAACACCAGCTGTATCTGTACATTATCTTCTATCAAACAGTGAAAATTGGTTCTCTTTTCGGATGTGGCTACCAGAAATTTCAGATCTGAATTCCTTGTTCACGTGTAATTGCTGCTGCTGCTACTGCTAAGTCACTTCAGTCATGTCCGACTCTGTGCAACCCCATAGACAGCAGCCCACCAGGCTCCCCTGTCCCTGGGATTCTCCAGGCAAGAACACTGGAGTGGGTTGCCATTTCCTTCTCCAATGCATCAAAGTGAAAAGTGAAAGTGAAGTCGCTCAGTCGTGTCCGACTCTTAGCGACCCCATGGACCGCAGCCTACCAGGCTCTTCCGTCCATGGGATTTTCCAGGCAAGAGTACTGGAGTGGGGTGCCACTGCCCTCTCCACGTGTAATTGCTAACTCATCCCAAATGTTGGCTTCAACTAGCTTCTCTCCCCTTTCACTTGCTTTTCAATCTGCACCTTTTTTGATCATTTACTGCTCAATGTATATGTACTAAGGTAGTCATCTAAATTCCCCCAGATGCTCTACAATGTGAAAATAATAGCCCTCGTCCCGTCTACCATTCTGTAATGTTATCCAGTTAACCTAGCATTCCCCAGACTGGGGATGTCATCAAACACTTACTTCAATGTGAGTTAAAAATAAGCAAGCACATTTTTCAGAGTGGGGAGAGACATCAAGAAGCAAAACAGAAACAGCAGCAATAAAAAAAAAAGAAGGATTTGATTGGACATGTCAATTGTTATCAGCATAGGAGGACCCCCCAAGTTTGATTTGCTGAGAGTGTGTGTGTGTGTGTGTGTGTGTGTGTTAGTTGCTCAGTCGTCTCCAAGTTTTTGGGACCCGTGAACTGTAGCCTGCCAGGTTCCTCTGTCCATGGGATTCTCTAGGCATGAGTACTGGAGTGGGTTGCCAAGCCCTCCTCCAGAGGATCCTCCCGACCCAGGGACTGAACCCGGGTCTCCTGCATTGCAGGCAGATTCTTTACCATCTGAGCCACCAGGGAAGCCCTTAGATTCCCCCTTGGGAGTGATCAAAGTAAAAGATCTCTCAAACAGACAGCCTGGTATTTACTGTGTGGACTTCTAGATCCTTCCAAAATGCTTCCCTCCCAAACCACCACCCCCCCCCCCCCCNCCCCCCCCCCCCCGCACAAACACAGACTTTCTTCCTTTCAGTGATTGCTGTTGAGAATCCAGCCAGGTGAGGACAGCAGGTGATGACATAGGCAGGATGCAGCCTTCTTCGGCAGGCACAGAGAGGAAGGTTCCTGAGGCATGGGCTGGGGACAGCACCCTTTGTCTGCCTGACCTGCACGTCCAATCTCATTTTAGCCCAGTTCCCACTGTTTGACCCTGAGCCACTTAGGAGCTCAGGGTCTGAGAAATGATACCTGAGTGTCACCTATTCAGATTGCAGAGCCCATCTGTTTCTGGCTTTTGATTGTGGACAGCTGAGTCAGGTGTCCGCAGGGAGAACCTAGAGGGCAGATCTCACCCTCCCCCTGGCAGCCCTGCAGCCAGCCAGGTGAAGCTTCACATCCCAGCTCTGTCACCTGGGTTGAAGACACTGGGTCCCCTCCTTAACCTCTCAAGTTCCTCATCTGTAAAATGGGCATAACATAACCCATCCCCCTGTCTTGTCGGTGGTTGTACGGATTGAACAAGAGGTGAGTCCCAAACACAAAGCCCAGTGCCCAAAGGTGTTTTTGCAGTCATCTGTTCCGCCGTCGTAAGGAGAGGAGCTTTTCCTCCTTCCTTGCTTGGTAGCTTCCAGGGATCAGTGATTGACTCGAGGAGGCAGGATGGAAGTTGAGCTCCGTGTACCCATCCATGCCGTACCACACGACACTTGCCTGGGGCCGTTGAAGGATATTTTCGAGACCAAATTAGAATCTGCTCGAGTGACTAAAATAGGGGATGCTAAGAGGAGAGAAGGTTTTTGCAAACACCGTTCTGAATGCTTTATGTTCTTAGCAGCCTGTGAATCTGCTCTGGCCGTGACGGTGCCAGAGCCATGCCTCAGGGTTGACTGCTGCAGGCTGGGGAGGGGGGCTTCTAACCACCTAGGGTGCCACTCCTGGAGACCAGGGGATCCAGCAAATCATTAAGAGCCTCCCACGGACTTGAGTTGGCTGTTTCAGTCACAAGGTGAAAGGGGGAGCCAGCATTAATAAGCACTGTGCCAGGCACTGGACTGCCTTTATTTTATCAAATTCTCCCAACATCTTCATGAGTTAAGAAATTAAGATTCCAAAAAATTAAATAAGGTATATGTTATTGGGGGTACAGAAATAAGCAAGGGATTTCAAACAGAGGGTATTTATTTTTTTAATTTTTAATTTTTGGCTGCACTAAGTCTTTGCTGCTGCATGTGGGCTTTCTCTAGTTGTCACAAGCAAGGGTTACCCTAGTTTCCGTGCACAGGCTTCTTATTTGCAGTGGCTTCTCTTGTTGCAGAGTGTGGGCCGTGGAGCGCACGGGCTTCAGTAGTTGCAGCACCTGGGCTCTGGAGCGCAGGCTCAGTAGTCATGGTCTATTGGCGTAGTTGCCCTGTGGCATGTGGAATCTTCCCAGAGCAGGATTTGAACCCATGTCCTGTGCATTGGCAGGCAGATTCTTAACCACTGGACCACCGGGGATCTCCCCAAGAGCATTTAATCTGGGAAGTTAGTAGCAAACGTTTTGTAAGGGTGGAAGGAGTAAAGGCAAGGATAACCCAGATATCAATAACTACAAGAATCAGCTGCCACCCTCTAAGACTGGGGAAGACAAGGGAAGAACCAATCAATATGCCTGATGTCACAGGTCACTTCATTTTCCCAGAGAGGAATGGAACTCTATCCAAACTCCTTCTCAAAAATTTCAGGAAAGGAACTGGTTGGCCCAGCTTGGGTCAGGCGCCCACCTGTGACCCACCACGTGGACCAAGAGAGCAGGGCCACGTAAAATGGCAACCACCCTTCTACTGGAGTGGGCTATCATTCTCTTCTCCAGGGGATCTTCCCGACCCAGGGACAGAACCCGGGTCTCCCTCACTGTGGACAGATTCTTCACCGTCTGAGCCACCAGGGAAGCCAGCCACACACACCCCTCCGCCCCCTGCCACCAGGAGTCATCACTTCCCGGAAAATGGAAGTTTCAGTTCCCAGAAACAGAGAGAGATGACCGGGCATTAAGTGAGACCATGTTACACCAGACCATGTGTATGACGCTGAACGACAGCACCACACTGTTCCCCCGCTGCTGGATGTTTCTTTTTGGTACTTTTTTTTCAGGCTATAACTAATGTGTCGGAACATTTCTTTGTGCACAGATCTTTCCTGCAGTTAGAGTTATTTCCCTTGTATACTTTCCCAGATGTGGAATATAGCTTATATAGAGTTTAAGTGGGTTTTTTAAAACTCAGGTTATCCAAATACCAACACTGATTTTACTATTGTTGCTATGGAAACTATTTTCTCTGTTGCTAGGCAAATGGCAAAAGATTAGGTAGTTTAGACTAGTAAAAAGATATCGTCTGTCCATGGAGACAGCAGTCTGGATGGAGTTCACTCACTGTTTCCTGGCTCTGAGACCTCGGGCAGGTTATTGGACATTTGTGATGATTCTCTGTTCTTCCAAAAGTGGAATCAACACAGTTTTCCTAACCAGGTCATTTGGAGGAGGAGGGAGAATATACGAAAAGCAAAAACAACTGTCATGGTGCTTGGCATATAGTAAGTTTTCAATAAATTGTACTTTTAAATTATATCTTAAGTATTTAAAGGGTGTAGTCGTTTTCAGCATGCATGTTTGGGTGCGCTCAGTCATGTCTGACTCTTTGCAACTCCATGGACTCTAGCCCACCAGGCTCCTCCATTCCATGAGATTTTCCAGGCAAGAATACTGGAATGGGCTGCCATTTCCTTCTCCAGAGGATCTTCCTGACCCAGGGATTGAACCCATGTCTTCCATCTCCTGCATTGGCAGCTGGATTCTTACGACTGCACCATCTTTCAGCATGAGATTAATACTATTCAAAATAGGCAGTTGATAGCCTCACAGAATGCAAGAGACTTAGTCCAACCTGTGAAGTGAAGTGAAGTGAAGTCGCTCAGTCGTGCCCGACTCTTTGTGACCCCATGGACAGTAGCCTGCACCAAGCTTCTCCATCCATGGGATTTTCTAGGCAAGAGTACTGGAGTGGGTTGCTGTTTCCTTCTCCAGGGAATCTTCCTGACCCAGGGATCGAACCCAGGTCTCCCGCATTGTAGACAGACGCTTTACCGTCTGAGCCACCAGGGAAGTCCAGTCCAACCTGTAGCTATCCCTAAATGTTGTCTAAGGCTGAGGTCCCCAACCTTTTTGGCATCAGGGACCAGTTTTGTGGAAGACAGTTTTTCCATGGATGGGGTTGGGGGCAGTAACACGATCAATGGAGAGCAGCAGATGAAGTTTCGCTGGCTCACCCACCACTTACCTCCTGCTGGCCCCTCCCCATTCCTAACAGGCCACAGACTGGTACCGATCCACAGCCTGGGGGTTGGGGACCCCTGGTCTCAGGAACTTCCTGATGGTCCAGTGGTTAGAACTCAGTGTTTTCACTGCCAAGGGCTCGGGTTCTATCCCTGGCCAGGGAACTAAGATCCCGCATGCTGTGCAGTCCAGTCAAATTACGTGTCGTCTAGCTGAGGTGTCTGCCTTTCAAAACATAGCTTTTCCTGCCTAGCCGGCACACGTGAAGTAGTAAAAGGCTCAGAGGTCTCAACAAGCTGCCAGCCTTGCCCTCATTGCTGTTGACTATCACCTGGGCGCATGCTGTCAGCCCCTGGAGTTACTGGGAACAGGCAGGACTCGTCACTTCCCACTCCTCCGGGTCGCCCCAGACAGCAGGCTTTCTTCTCTCAGCCCCCCTCCAAGCCGTGATTCAGCTTTCTGGATTATATGCGGAAGAGGAAGAGAAGGCTTCTATATTCCAGGGTCAGAAAGACACCCCCTGCCCCAACCATCAAAAACCTGGACAGGGATGTGCCCGCTCAGGGTGAGGGGACCTAGACACCCTGAACAGGCCACACTAAGAGATCAAGGTGCTCACCCCTTACCAGATACACATCCAGGACGGCCATCAAATCTGGAAACACCGCTGAATCCATAATAAATGGTTTATTAAGCTAGTACATTTAGATACAAGATAAAATAACATCTATTTTTCCAGTGATGCCCAAAAGAGAGATGGTCAGTTTTACCTGAATAGAGAGAGGGTGTGATCACTGAACCAAGTCTTGAGAGATGATGAAGCCAAGGGGATGCGAGCTGGACATTCCAGACAAGAGAAGCCACAGGACAAAGACCCCAGGAGAGTCCCAGGGTCCCAAGGGATTCCCAGCCTCCCTTGCTATCTCTGCCCTGTCCAGGAAGAGAACTTGCTCCAGGTCTTTGAGGATGCCAAGGTGGGCATGAATGGACCTGTCATGAGTCCAAATTCTCCAAGCAGGAGTCTAATCCTTTATCAAAGGAGACGGCTGAAGACAAAGAATGATCTAGAAATGTTAAGAAGAAGCTGCATGATGAGTGTATTCATCTCCATATACTGGCCCTCAGCTTCCTACCTTTATCTCTTTTATTACAACCCAAGTCTACAGGTAGAAATTCTGTTGGGTTGGCCAAAAACTCATTTGGGATTTTCCATAAAATACTACCTCTAGACACCCTGGAGGGCCTGGTGAATGAGCCAGGTGTCCCAAACACCTGGGCATGTTCTCTGCAAGCCCACTTTTTGAGTTCTCGATTCATTTCATTGCCCTCCCCATTCCCAAAATAAGCCTTGCCATTCATTTATTCATTAGTTCATTTAATTGATACTTAATGAGTTCTCATCACCCGTCAAACACTACACAGAGGGCTAGGCAGGCAACAGAGAACAAACTTCTGGTCTTTGTCCTCATGGAGGTTACCATCAGATGAAGGAGACAGATATTTATCAAATACTCTCACACAGGTAGACGTATGCCAATAAGATCTGGAAACATAGGTACCATTTTATTTTCCACCAGATTAAAGATGTCTATGTTGACATGATGTATAGTCACCTGTGCTTCCAGGCTTCAGAGACTCCGTGTGTCATCACAGACTGTGGGAAGGAAAAGCTGGGAGGATGCTTAACAGCGATACTTAGAACAAGGATTCTGGAATATTAGGGTTATGAGGGACTTCAAGGTCATTAAAGACTAACGCTTAGTGAGAGTGAGGGATGACCCAGGTAACACAGGCAGCTAGCTGGGAGAAACCAAGGTCCTTACCTCCTACTCCAGCTCCTTCCCTAAAGCTCAGCATAAAATTTAGTGAACAGAAGTTGAGGCCCAAGTAAGGGAAAGTGTGTCTGCTGTGAGCAGGCACCATCTTGCCAGCCCCCTCTTCTCCTGGCCCTAGAACCCAGCCGTCCATCTCTGCCTGTCATCTTCTGGGAAGCTCGACTCTGCCCCCCCAAGAATTTGGGTCAAATCTGCAGTCACAGCTCCAGCACTAACCCATCCCCAAAGCTTCGCTTTAATCATGGGTGTTTGCTCTGCGTTTGAAGGGCTGGAGGCCGCTGAGTGAGCACTTAGCAGGACGTTTTATGCCGCTTTCCCTTGCCAGGAACACCAACCCCTCCTTCCTCTCTCTCTGTTTTTCCCCCAGAGCAAGATATAAATTATTTTAACTATCTTTACTTAAAAGCCAACAACCTGTAAAAGAAAGCTGTTTGCCTTCTGTTTTTTAACTGCTTACAAAGCAAAGGACAGAGCCCCCAGGGCAGCAGGGCTGGGAAAAGGAGGGGGGCATGTTCTAGGACCTCTGGGACAAAGGCCAGCGAGCAGCCTCCACCCCAGGGACCTCAGTCTGATGGCAGAGAAGTAGCGCTGCCCAGGAAACCTCCTACTCTGATGCAGAGATCACAGTCCTGCCCTAGCGGAAGCTCCCGTCTAATGGAAAAGACACAACCCCACCCCAGAGAACCCCAGTCTGATGGCAGAGGCCAAGCTCTGTTCAAGGCGATTCCCCAGTCGAATGAGGGAGGCAAGTGGACTGTCTTTCTTTGCAGCTGAAAAGCTGCAACTCAGTGCCATTGCCAAGCTCAGCACAGATTACCTAGGACCACGGAGCTTTACTGAGGCCATGGTGCCGATCGCTCAAGCCTTGCAGCCCCCGTCCTGACAGCTTCAGTCCACATGGGTGGATTCCAAGAGTTGCGCCCTTGCGGTAGTTTAAATCACTTTTATGGGGCATTTCTTCTGGGTTTCCTTTGGCCAGTCATTTTGATCTGCCTGGTTGAGAGTTCATGTTCGGTATATCTCAGGATGAACCCAGGTGTGTGTGCACATCTTAGCCAAGATGGATTCCACTGATAGAATGACAGCTAACCGCACCCTGTCATGCGGTCTTCCAGCTCTGCCCCACAGCCTGACCCACACCCCAGGGGAGCCAGCCCCACTTACTGGGGGCGGCCCCAGCTGCGTTTAACAGCCAGTCCCCAGCATGGCTTTAAAAATGCATGGCACACAGAGTTGCTAGTTAAACTTTAATAGTCTCGTGCAGGGAAAGAGCATTTGTGTCTCACTTAGGACAGGACTTGGGCTTTGGGGAGTTCAGCCAAAATCTTCAGCTGCTGCTGGGTTTTCAGAATCGGGTCCCGCATGGGTTTCAGTCCAAACATGCCGTGTGGAGTTGATCTCAGGTGGCCTTGGCCTGCAGTGGCTTGAAGTAGGGCTTCAGTTTCCAGCCAGAGATGGAGGTCAGATCACAGCAGTGAGAGAGCTGAATTCTAGCCACTAAACCGGTGGTCAATGACCAGGCCCTGGCCCTTTGGCTTTGCAGAAAAAGAATTCTGACAGACAGAAAGTAGTGAAGCAAAGTGTTTATTAGGAGGAAAGAGGGTAAAGGACATGTGGATAAACGCACCGGTGGACTCAGAGAGAGTCCAGTCCTCATGGTAGTTTAAATCGTTTTTATGGGGCATTCTTCTGGGTTTCCTTTGGCCAGTCATTTTGATCTCCCTGGTTTAGGGCTCATATTTGGTATATCTCAGGATCCTCCCACATGTACACACACATCTCTTAGCCAAGATGGAGCCTACCGAAGAGGCCTATGGGTAATTAGCATCACTTAGCATCACTCCTCTTTTAACCTCCAAGGAGCCTTTCTGTGTATGTGTAGTTGGGGAGGTCTTTTGACTTTGAGAATGAGAAATATGTGGTCTCTCATCTTCTATCTGGACAGGGCCCAGCCTCCTGCCTCGATGGTCCTGCCATTTTCGTCTTGGAATATCGGTCCACAGAGAGTGAGCTCCAGCTGTTTGCCCTAGGGGCCCATCTTGTCTCCTGCTTTAGGGTGATACCCACAAACCAAGGCAGGTCTCTAACCCTTTGGGTAGAGGAACTAACTTTTTGTGAGCCTCTACAATGCGGCGGCTACTTCATATGTAAGCTTATGTCCTGTCATCCTCATCACGCCCCTGCATTAACAGGGCAATCCCCATTATAGAGAAAACAGTGAAGAGGCAGGGAGCTAGGAGATCTGCCTAAAGTCACTTAGATGATCAGAGCAGAGCCGGGATTAAAATACTGGTCTCATTCGAAGCTCCTGCCTTTTCCAGCTCACCGTGATGCCTCTTGGACATACTCGAAAAATATCCTGGAGTTGGAAAGTGGGAGAGAAACTCCTCAGGCAAGAGGGTCCAAGGAACTCAAGGGAGAGTTGAGAGTTGTGCAATCTGGGGGTTCTGATGTAATAAAAATAAGCTGGGACTTCCCTGGTGGCCCAGTGGTTAAGAATCTACCCCTTCGATGCAGGAGACACTGGTTTGCTCCCCTCTCGGGGAACTAAGATCCCACATGCCACAGGGCAACTAAGCCCAGACAACAGTTCCTGAGCCGAGCCTACGCTCCACAAGTAGGGAAGCCGAACACTGCAACCAAGATCCCGTGTGCTGCAACTAAGACCTGATGCAGCCAAATAAATTAACTAATTCAAAAAATAAATCAATGATCCTTAAACATCAAAAATCATGAGAATCACCTGGGAGGCTTATGTATTTATGTTTGAACTACAGTTGATTTACAATACTATTAGTTTCAGAGGCACAACATAGTGACTCAATATTTTTACAGATTATACTCCTTTTACACTTATTACAAAATAATGGCTGTAGTCCCTGCACTGTACAATATATCCTCAGTGCTTGTTTACTTTGTACGTAGACCTTTCTGCCTCTTAGTCCCACACCTCTATCTTGCCCCTCCCCTCCTTCCCTCTCCCAACTAGTAACCACTAGTTTTGTTTTTTTTCTCTATATCTGTGTCTACTTCTGTTTTGTTATATATGTTCGTTTGTTTCATTCTGGAGGCTCCACATATAAGTGGTAACACAGACTGTTTGTCTTTCTCGGCTTGACTTCTTTCGTTAAGCTTCACCCTGGCAGGTAGGCAGGGCAAGACCTATTTGTTCCATTTTGCACATGGGAGAAGTACATCTCTGGAAAGTAAAAGGCAGCATAAGAACACAATAGATCGTGGTGAGTCCAGGACCAACACTCGAGTCTTACCCTGCCTCCAGGTTTCACACTCCTTCAAGCGTTCGACCTTACCACTCTAAGCCGAGATGGGGGTGGAGGCGCGCAGGTACTCCTCAAGACGTGGCCATTGGTGGGGGTGTGGGCCCTTGAGGCCAGGGGCCATTCTGTGGGGCCTTCAGGGGGAGAGACAGACTGATGTGGGGCTTTGGCAGCAGCAAAGCCAGAAGGGAACAGGACTGGGGTACAGGGGGTCCCCAGTAACCCAAGTGAGAGACAATGGACACCCGCCCAGGGCAGTCACTGAAGTACTGGGAGACAGTATCAAGGAAGGAGATGTGGAAGGTCCATGCCCAGCACAGTGTTGCCTGTAGTCACCAATTAAGTCCCGGGTGATCTAAAGGAAGATCATAGTTAGCAACTCATTGGCCACTGAGTCAAAGACAGAATGAACTCAGTGATTTTCCCAAGAAAAATCAGAGAAAGGATGGATTTGGGGAAAGGACTTGAAGTATCTCCATCTTTATCATATTTAACTCCAGTTGGGGCAGAAATGGATTCAGGCTGAGAGGTCTGGAAGGTAAGACCCAGGTAACTACCGAGTACGCAGGATGAAGTATGTTCCCCAACACATAAGTTCTCGAGTCAGGAGAGAAATGGCATTGCTGCCAGTCCTGGAATGCTGGTCGTAGATGCTAGGAGGAAGGCAGGAAATCTGTGGGACTCTGGCAGTCCCCAAATCACGGAAGGTTAGATCTGGAAGGAGCCACTGGAACTGCAAGTCCTGCCTCTTCACTTTCCAGCTAAAGACAGTGAGGCCCAGACATAAGAAGTGACCTGCCCGAGGTCACGTACTCAGCCACTAGATGCCAGGGCTTCTGACTCCCAGGCCAGTACGCCTTGCTAACCCAGCCAAGGTCATCTCTCCAGCAACCTCCACCGTCCCACTTACTAAATACTATATGAACCTGGACTTGGAGATGGAAGAGGCAGCCAATTAAAATGTGCAGTTTTTAAAATGTCACTTCGGGATAGTGTATTAACATAATCCCCAGATGCAGGCATTAGCATTCGCGCTCCCTTACACTGCCTGGCGAAACTTGCTGACATGCTGAAACTGCAAATGCTATTGCTACCTGAAGTGGCAAGGAACCCTCCAGGGAATACACAGGCTGAGATGAAGACTGGAGACGTGAGGGCCCCTCCGTGTCCCAGTCAGAAGTGGGCGAGGATTGAGTAAAAGGGAAATTGCATGGGGCTTCTTCCTCATCAGAGAACCCATATGCATGCTCAGTCGTGTTGACTCTCTGGAACCCCGTGGACTGCAGCCGCCAGGCTCCTCTGTCCATGGGATTCTCCAGGCAAGAATACTGCAGTGGGTTGCAATTTCCTCCAGGGGATCTTCCTGATCCAGGGATCGAATCTGTGTCTCCTGCATTGGTAGGTGAATTCTTTACCACTGAGTCAGCGGGGAAGCCCAGAGAACCCATGGGTGATGGTCAAATTCTTGGCAAGAAGGAGCCAAATTAGTCAAGAAATCCAAAATGAAGGGCTCACTAGTGAGCAAGAAGCGTGCGTTCTGGTCAGGCTCTGCTCCTAAATTGCTGGGCAATGGTGATGAAGTCCTTTCACCACTCTTGTCCTCAGTTTCCTATTCTTTAAAACAAGGGTTTGGGGTTAGATGATCCCCAGGATCCGGTACCTCCAGCTCTGACATTCTATCTGTGGCCCCTTAAGACACCAGAGCAGACACTGGGCTAGAGTCTCACATAAGGAACATCGGGAACATTCTGGCCTGTCTCCATCCACCCGTTGTTTCTCACTAACACTTTGTACCCAAAGCTTGGGTCTGGCTTACCAGTCTCACTCCTGGCTTCTCTTAATAAGAATTCTGGCATTCTCAGTGCCAAATACCTTGAGTCCTTACCTTCCAGAAGCTTCCATTCCCTGCATTGCTTGGCACCTCTGCCCTACAGCAAATCCCAGGCCCTGTTCCAAGAGGTATATCTAACATACACTCGTACATAAGAGTTCCAAACTGCCCCAGGAAGGTTCAAATTGGAAGAGATGCTTATTTTCACCTGGCCCGATTCCCCTCCCGCTGTAGTAATCCATATAGTGTGTCCTGTAGATTCAAAGGAAGTAGAAATGGATAAATTAGAAAATAGATTAGGGCCAATCTGTGGATGCACTGGGCTTCCCAGGTGGCTCTAGTGGTAAAGAACACCCCTGCTAATGCAGGAGGCATAAATGATGAGAGTTCAATCCCTGGGTGCAAAAGCTCCCCTGGAGGAGGGCATGGCAACCCACTCCAGTATTCTTACCTGGAGAATCCCACGGACAGAGGAGCCTGGTAGGCTATAGTCCATAAGGTCATGGAGTCGGACATAACTGAAGTGACTGAGCATGCTCCCGCAGGGATGGATTTGTGTGTTACCATGTCAGCCCATGTTAACCGCAAAGAGGTCTATGGAACCATAATCCCACACGGTGGTCAAGGATCCAAACATGGACATGAAGGTCAAGCCAGCTAAGGGATTTCTGGAGATGCTCTCAGCGCTCGGTCCACACGGCCTCCACCCTCTCCTTTCCTAGTCAAGCACTTCCTGCAAACACCTGGGACTCTGCTGAGAGCATTATCTGGACACAGGGACATCCTAGGCCTGAGCCTGGGGCACGCAGAAAGTGCAGGGTGTTGACATCCCAGAAGCAGCTCTCACCCAGCGATGAACAAGAGCAAGCAAATGAGTGGCCAGCTCCCTCCCCACTCTGATGTCATAACCCTGCAGGGTGTTCTCACCACCTCTAGAAGTTCCTCCCGGTGGCTCAGTGGTGAAGAATCTGCCTCTCAGTGCAGGAGACATGGGTTCAATCCCAGGTCGGGAAGATTTCCTCAAGGAGGAAAAAGCAACCCACTCCAATATTCTTGCCTGGGAAATCCCATGGACAGAGGAGCCTGGAGGGCTGTGGTTCATGGAGTCACAAAGAGTTACACACAGCTGAAGTGATAGAGCATGCAGCAGGCACACAGAAGGTCCCTACAGGGCTAAGCCCTGGGCACCACAGCAGGAACTGGCTCCAAGTTCACCATATTTGTTGGCCTTCCCTTCCCTGCCTCAGTTCTGCAGCCCCTACTAAGACTTCCTGAAGTCACTCCGCAGTGTACCCCTGCCCTTAAGCCCTAGCCCCTTAAGGAGGGATCCAGTCTAAGACAGAGATGGTGTTTGCTCTGCTTGCTCTTGGAGATTCACGATGCATGCTGGTGTACTGAAGGCTCTGAGAAGGCCGGCAAGAAATAAACACGGTTAACTCTGTTGAGCCCAGCATTTTCTAACCTTTTTGACCACAGATCGTTTATTCCTTCCAGCATCTTGTAGAAATCGTGTTTTTTGGAAAATGCTGTGTAGGCATCTTCAGGCACTAGTGGAGTCTTATTTCAGAAAGGCACACTGAAAAGGTGGCCTGGCCACGGTAGGAACAATAACTGTTAGCGATGGTACCTCCTGCCCACTTTGGTATGGATGCATCAGGGTGGTGGATGCTCACAGCAATCTTGTGATGGTTAACAGGGACAGCATTCTCACTCTGACTTACAGGGGAAGATTCCGAGACGCGGAGAGACTCAGAGACATTCAGAAGGCTATACAGCTACTACGTGGCCGGCTCAGGACTCCTAACTCCACGCCCCGCTTTGCAATGGATTTCCTACTGAGCTGCTGCACTGCGAATAGACTCCATGTCCCCATCAGCCCAGTCCGGGGTTCTCCATCCACCCAGCAATGAGGGTCAGCTACTGGCCTCTGAGGGTTCCTGTGACTGATCAGATGAGCTTGAGGAAAAACAAGAGGAAGTGGGGAGGCCGTGGGTTGTGCACACTCGCTAGGTATCAGGTCCCTGTTCTGATTCAGATGCCCCTGCTGACCCCAGTTCGCTCTTGTGTCTTCCCCTCCCCGCACACAGCCCACTTTATTCGTGCTATTCGTGCACACATGTTCTTAGGTTTCCAGGCCTGCGTGCACTCAGATATTCAAGCAGTGTGCACACCTGTACCCATATAACATTCAATATGCTTTGCTGTTACTACTCGTTTTGCTGTCTCTCTTCCTCTCTAGACCTCTGGACTGTATAACCCAGAGGGAGGAGCTGAGACTAACTTTTTCACCATGAAAAGCCCAGAAGCAAGTACAGTGTCTGGCGCACAATAAAGTGAAGATGAAGTATTAATCACTCAGTCATGCCTGACTCTGTGGCCCCATGGACTATTGTCCGACTGTTTGTGACCTCATAGCCTGTAGCCCGCCAGACTCCTCTGTCCATGGAATTCTCCAGGCAAGAATACTGAAGTGGATTGCCATTCTCTTCTCCAGGGGATCTACCTGGCCCAGGGATTGAACCCAGGTCTCCCACCTTACAGACAGATTCTTTACTCTCTGAGCCACCAGGGAAGCTCTTGGTGCTCAATAAACATGTATGGAATAAATGGAGAAACAACCCACAGATGTGCAGACTACATACAACAGTGCATACACACATATACAGGCATACACACCCCTAGTACATGTAGGCAAACACACATGCACACGGGAACACGTCCAGGGATCAGACGGCCAGTGCCCCATCCGGAGCCCAAGGTCAGGACGTGGACATCATGCCGCCGCCATGAGTCTCTTGGATGGAATCAGAGAGCCTCTCGCCTCACAGCAGCCGTTACTTTGCTATCAGTCTATCTGTCCCATTTATGGCAGAAATAAAATGTGTCACGGTTGCTTCGCTGGAGACCAATGTAGACGTGGAAAGAAATGGAGAAATATCGGCGCAGCTTGCATTCTGGCTCACTGACTTGGGGGAGCTTAAGGCATAAACCAGTTTAGACTTAATTGACTTTTTTATTGGGCTTTAATTCACTGGTACTTTTCCAGAGACTGACTCCAACAGGCCGATGCAGGGTTGAACAGTCTCTGGGGTTGCCAACCCACCTCGCCCTCTCCCCACATCCTCAGGCCTCTTCTAAACCGCTTCCCCATGCAGGATCACCCTTGGCCCCGCGGTGATGGGAGGAATCAGCTGTTGGCGCCTGTCTGCTCCCCCTTGGCCTCCATCCTTCACCGCTTCCCAGGCAGCCTCTCCTGTCATAACTCCCTTCCCCCAAGGGCATTTCAATTTAATGCAATCACATTGATGGAAAGCTCATTCCACGCCCGGCCCTGTGAGGGCTGCTGGGATACAGAGATGAACAAGAAGGAATCTTTGCCCTCTGGGAGCCTGGAATCAAAAGGACAAGCAGACACATAAATTTCACAGTGTAAGAGATACCAAAAATTAACCCACCAACCAGGTCCTGCGATTTGGGTAAGCCTGCCAGGTGGGACGCTTCCACTTCCGCTTGAAGGAGGAGGGGGCTTGCCAGGCAGGGTACTCCCTGGAAGGACATGCCAGGCAGGTGGAACAGCCGGTACAAAGGCACAGAGGCGTGAGAGAGTGGAACTTGTCCAGAGTATTCTCCAGAGCTCCCACGTGGTGATGGAGAAGGAAAAAGGGCAGCAGGTTCAGTGGAATGAACTCAAGCCTGGGGCGGTCAGGAAACCTGGATTCCAGTCCCACTTTTTTAAAAACAGACCTCTGCAATGTTCTGTTTCTTTGTTTTTATTTGCTTGTGCCTGAGTCTTTGTTGTGGTATGCAGTCTTATGTGTTTCTATGCTCCTTTTAGGAATGGAAAAATTAGCCTCTAAGACATTACAAGAAATTTTACCATAGGCAGGGTATTATTCCCAAATCAGCCCTTTAAGCTCATAAGCAGAGGTCAGTATTCAAACTTAAATCCATGGTCCTCCCATGGCCCCAAGAATAAAATACTGTCACCGTGATGCATTCGAAAACAATGAGAGACTTTGGGAAATACAAAGGCTGGGATCAAACAGGGGCCCCCTGCCACGGGAGCACAGTGTCTTAACCACTGGACCACCAGGGAAGTCCCTCCTGTCCCATTTTTGCCACTAATTAGCAGTGCGACTCTGGGTGAGTCATTTTTCCTTCTCTTCATCTTTAACATGGAGAGTTTGAACTCACTGAGCTCAAAGATTTCCTCTCCCCCGACCCCAGCACCTTCTCATCTTCTTTGGGTTGATGGTTCTCTGCTCTCCGAAGTCTCTGCCTTAGTTGATGCTGGTTTTGAGTTTCTATGAAGGAAGCTGACCGTGGAAAGCCCAATATAGACCTGCTGGGTCTAAGAGGCCAACAGTCTTACAGAGCAAGTGTTGGTGCCTGCCCTTGTCTTGGGGTAGGCAATGTACTGGAGACCCCATTCTCAGAGCTCTGCTCTGAGTCCTGAAGGCTATAAGGAGCTCTCTGCTCAGCTGAGTGGGAGAGGGAAGTCAGCACAGGGACAGCACCATGGAGCACTCATTCCTCAAGCAGGAAAATCTGCTTTGCATTCCATTGTGTTTAAAAGGATGAGCTATGGTTATCTGGGCAAGTTTACTCATTTCATCATATGATTAAGGCAGGACTGAAAGTGGGGAAATGCTTTGCAAAGCTTCAAAGTCCCGTGCAAATGTAAATGCTAATTCGCCTTGAGAGTAGGGTGACCATGCCTCCCAGTTGGCTTGGGACAATGCCAGATTCTGTCTGTTGTCTCAGGGTGATTACTGAGAGTGTCCCCACCTTTCACACTCAGAGATGCCCTCCTTGGGGCATAAATGATAGAACCACCCTGGAATGATAGCAGGGAGCAACGTGCTCTAGTGGAAAGGAATGGATGTCAGTCCCACTCTACCTTGGATAATTGACTGGAACTTTCTGAGCTTGGCTTTCTTATATGTAACATGAGAATCTAACACCTTCCACGTTATTGTTGTTGTTCAGTCGTCTCCAATCTTTTTGATCCCATGGACTGCAGCATGCCAAGCTCCCCTGTCCTTCACTGTCTCCCAGAGTTTGTTCAAACCCATGTCCATAGAGTCGATGATGCCATCCAACCATCTCATCCTCTGTCATCTCCTTCTCCTCCTGCTTTCAATCTTTCCCAGCATCAGGGTCTTTTCCATTGAGTCAGTTCTTTGCATCAGGTGGCCAAAGTAGCGGAGCTTCAGCTTCAGCATCAGTCCTTCCAATGAATATTCAGGGCTGATCTCCTTTAGGATGGACTGGTTTGATCTCCTTGCAGTCCAAGGGACTCTCAAGAGTCTCCTCCAGCACCACAGTTCAAAAGCATCAATTCTTTGGCACTAAGCCTTTTTTATGGTTCACTTCTCACATCCATATATGACTAATGGAGAAACCATAGCTTTGACTATACAGACCTTCCACACTGAGTCTCTCGGAGGAATAAATGAGACATTGCCTGTAATTCCCTAACATTATGAGCTTGATATATGTTCTCTTGGCTTCTATATCCTTGGCAACCCCATACAATTCAGGGCCTGGTGTAGAGGAAATTGAATATTGACTGCACGAATGAATGAGTCCGTCAGTCAATCAAGCACATAAGCAGAAGTTGGGGCTCCTCTCCCTGCACCCCAGCTCCCTCTCTGTCAAATGAGCTGAGACTCTTCTCCTGTGAACAGAGGATTTGATCCTTAACCAGCCTCTTCCCCTCTCCTGCATCCCAGAGGCTTCTCACAGTCCTTGCATTGATATCTCCCTGCTCTTGCACTTTCAACCTCCATTCAGCTTCTGGGTCCTTTTTCATTTCTTTCTCTTTGATGGTAGTGATGGGAGCAGGGCGGTTCTTCACCTCCATTCTAACCCCCGCCCTGAGACATCAATATAGACCTTACATAGCCTTTGTATTTCCCAAAGTCCCTCATTGTTTCCTGAAGGCATCACAGCCATAGTATGTTATTCTTGGGGCTATGGAGGGACCGTGGATCTGAGTTTGAATACTGGCTTCTGCTTATGGGCTTAAAGGACTAATTTGGGAATAATAATATACTTATGGTGAAATGTCTTGTAACCTCTCAGAGTCTAAATTTTTATCCCTAAAAGAAGCATAATAACACAGAGACTCACAATGAGGATTAAATATTATACATAACTGCGTAGGCTGTCTCATACAATGCTTGGCCTTCGCCCAACATCACAGTCTTCACATCTGGCCTGAACCACTTTTCCCATCTCAAGCTCTACTTCCTCCCCTCACCCCAGCCTCCCTTCCAGCCCCGCCAGCACACTCCCTGCTCCCAGAGTGCCCCAAACACCTCCCATGCCTCTGTGCCTCTGTGCCTCAGCGCGTGCTGCTTCCTCTGCCCTTCCCCACTTTGGGCGCACTGCATTTCTCTTCCTCCAGCCAGCCACAGTGCAGATCCATCCCTTCCACAAAGCCTTGTCACTCTCTCAGATCATAGCCTGTCCCTTGGCCCCACCCTGAGTCCCCCCAGAATATTCGACTGATTCCCCACCTCATACCACATCCTTCCTTCTGCAATTGTCTATTGCAGCTGTTTGCTTACTCTCCAGTCTGCCCCCCAAAGGGGTTACAGGGTCCTGAAGGTTAGGAACCTTACCTTGTTCATCTCTGTATTAGTCCCCTACATATGGACGTTTCGAGTTGCAAACTTTCAAAGATGTGAACGTACATTCCATCAGTATCAGGCGTGAGTGAGACTGCAGCTTGCCCTCCATCTCCTATCACTGTTGATCCTTCAGCTCTGCCATCTCCCACCTCCTCTCCTTCCTGCAGTCAGTAACTCTTCTTGCCTGTGCACTTGATGCCAGTCCCTGTAGGCAAGTGTTGTACTATACATACCGCTGTACTTTTTAAAGAACTGTACTATAAGAGAGAGTGGAATGTTTTCTTCATTTTTTGTTTGTTTTTTATGTATTATTTGTGTGAACAGTAGTATAAACCTATTATAGAACAATACTATATAGCCGATTGTATTAGTTGAGCGCCTAGGCTAACTTCATAGGACTTAGAAACAGATTGGACTTACGAATGTGCTGTCAGAAAGGAACTCATTCATACGTGGAGGACTTACTGTAACTAACCTCACAAACCTCGTGAAACAAGATAGGGCATGAGCAAGTAAACTTACAATTCCAGCCTTGATTTCTAGTTCCATCATCAGTGGACTAAGCCAACCCAGACCTGGCTTGCACTCCATTCACAAAGACGTGCAGGACAATGTACAATTGTTTTTTGAATTGTAATACAGAGCCAAGCTCTAAAGAAAGGGGAACTCCAGGTACCAGAAATGAGAAGTCCCTGGAACCAAGATGCCTGCTTTAAGCCAGGATCCAGGAATAGCCACTTCTGCACAAAGAGGTCTGGAAAACTCCATCTACCTACCAAGGAAATGGATCTGTGGGGGCCCTAGGTGGCATGTGTGCGTGTGCACGTGTGTGCGTGTGCCTGTATACCAGTGTGTACGCATGTGTGTGCCTGTGCTTTGCTCAATTCAGATAAAATCTCCTGAGTGCCTACTGTGTGCAGCCTGGCCCTCGGTCCCCTCCCTCTGCTGGGCTGCATGCATCCTAGGAGGGCAGAGACCCTTGGGGACGTAGTCACTGCTATTCTGAACACTTCCCCCATATTCTCACTTAACTGCATGGCAGCCTTGCAAGGTGGAGGGTATTACAAAGAAGAACTGAGGAAAGGAGATTAACTCCCAGGTCAGGGCAAAGTGAGCTTTTGAAAACAGACACTCTGAACCCTTGCATTTAGATGCCCTGGCACATAACCTAGTGCCAGCAAGTAGATGTGCAAAAATGTTTATTGAATGAAAACTTGAATAAGTGGCCAGATGGGGCTCTCGGAGCTGTTCAGGATTCTGTGGGCAGGGCGGGGTGGCACAGGCCCAGTCCAGGCATGAGGGCCCTGGGGTCTAGCCCAGCTTTCTGTAAAGAGTGCCAATTTTATTTAATTGATTTTTAAAGAGTGATTTTTTTTTTCTGGGCGCACCGGTTCCTCGTCGCTACACAGGCTTTTCTCTCGTTGCAGCGAGTGGGGGCTACTCTTCAGTGGTGCGCCAGCCTCTCATTTCGGCCCCTTCTCTTGTTGTGGAGCACAGGCTCTGGGGCGAGCGGGCTTCGGCAGTTGAGGCGTGTGGGCTCCGGGGCACAGCCTCAGCAGTTGTGGTGCATGGGCTAAGTTGCACGTGGGATCTTCCCAGACCAGGGATTGAACCAGCATCTCCTGCATCGGCAGGCGGATCCTTTGCCACTAAGCACCAGGAAAGCCCCGTGGTGCCCATTCTAAATGAAATGGACTCCTCGGGCCTGCAGATGCTTGAGAGATGGTTTCTCTTGTCTCGAGATGATTGCATCAGGCCCCATTTCCTCCGAGGCGCTTCTCGATTTTGTCCCCCCTCCCTGCTGTGCATCTGGCTTTAATTCCTTTCCCGGGTCCCATTTGGTGGTTACCACTTATGTTCTCAAACGCGCCATTAGGCATCTGATGTATGGTGTGTTCAGTGGGTGGCCACTCTGGTGCTCCGAGCTGTTCGTGGAAATGCAGAGGCTACCGCCGTCTGCTGGGAGCACTGCCTATCGACTGTGGCTGTCCACTGGCCTCTTGGGGGTCTATGAGCCCAGCTAGGGGAGGACAGACTGTCCCCCCATCCTCACAGGTTCTCCAGGAACATGAGCCCCAGAGTGAGCAGGTCTGGCTAAAACACCTGTCTCCACATTTAGCTCAAGCATCCATTTGTTTGCCTGGAACCCATTTATCATCCCTGCCCCCACCGACCCCACCAACTATGTGCCAGGAGCTGGAGATAGTAGGATGAAAGTGTCTTACCTGCCTTGTGGGATTCACCGTGTATGACTCCAGGCCTGATTGGGATGGGCTTAGCATCTGGGATGCGGTCACAGCTGCAGCCAAATGGGTCTGGGATCCCTGGGGGCTGCCAAGGGGAAACTCTGTCCTGGCAATGTGGGCATACAGCTCTCCAGCATGGGGCATCTCTACAGCAACGTCAGTGAACAGGGGTATAGCGGTCACTGCTGGAAATGGCCTGGATCCAGATAGAATCCTGGAATGTCATCAGTGGAAGAGTTCTTGTAGATATTTTTCCCCCTGCATTTTAAGTCAGGTTGACCCATTCAGACACCCCTCCCTCAGCCATCCCTAAAATGTGGCCTTAAATGGTAGCTGATGAAGGAAACAGACCTTTAAGTCCATTGTCTTTTCCCCACCAGAGCCAGTCTTTACTTGGGCTTATCTCCCCATTACAGGGCTTCCCTGATCGCTCAGTGATAAAGAACCCGCCTGCCAATTCAGGAGATTCAGGTTCAGTCCCTGGGTCTGCAAGATCCCCTAGAGAAGGAAATGACAACGCACTCTGGTATTCTTGCCCGGGAAATCCGATGGATGCAGGAGCCTGATGGGCTATAGTCCATGGGGTCGAAAAGAGTCAGACACAACGTAGTGACTAAACAACAGCCACCACCTTATAAGTAGTAATAATGCTAATGAGCATGGCTGTCTAGGTGCCAGGCACCCCAGGATTATTTAATCCTATGAGGTAGGTCTGATCTCCCATTTTCCAGATAAAAAGACTGAGGTAGAGTGCCTTAGTCAGATTCACACAGCTAGTAAGCCATGGCATATGGCTCAGAGCCTGAAAACTCAGACTGCTTTCCAACCCTGCAGGTCTTCATCTGGACTTGGATCCTCTCTTCATTCCACACCCCTCTCCCCGCAAGTCTAGCAGCCTTCCTAGACACCTTGGGTATGTGCCCGCCTCCATCCCCAGCATCTCCCACTGTCTGGAATGAGGGACTCTGGCTCGAGTTCATGGCTCTGGAGAGTCCAGCTCTCCTCCAGACCCTCAGCCCGTGTGGTACAGTCTTGACAATCCCTCTGCCCAGGAGAAGGGTGAGGATCCTGACCAAGGTTATCTGGTTCAGTCACTCGGTCACGTCTGACTCTTTGTGACCCCATGAACAGCAGCACACCAGGCTTCCTGTCCTTCACTGTCTCCCAGAGTTTGCTCAAACTCATGTCCATCGAGTTGGTGATGCCATCCAACCATCTCATCCTCTGTCACCCCCTTCTCCTCCTGCCCTCAATCTTTCCCAGCATCAGGGTCTTTTCCAGCGAGTCAGGTCTTCGCATCAGGTGGCCAAAGTAGTGGAGCTTCAGCTTCAGCATCAGTCCTTCCAATGAATATTCAGGACTGATTTTCTTTAGGATGGACTGGTTTGATCTCCTTGCAGTCCAAGGGACTCTCAAGAGTCTTCTCCAGCACCACAGTTCAAAAGCATCAGTTCTCCTGGTCTGCCCTCCAATAGCCCAGTTTCTTAGAGGGTGGGGGGTGTTGAGGATACACAGCAAATTTGCAAAATACTTCTAGTGATATGGAGCTCACTGCCTCTCAACACAGCCCCCTTGATTCACCTCTGCTCAATAATGAACATACACCAGCTTTTACTCATGAAAAAAATTAAACATACACAAAATCAACAGGAGTGTACAATGAACCCTATGTGCCCACTATCCAAATCAAACAATACTAATACTTGTATATTCTTGTTTCCTCTGTACCTCTGCTCACCTCTCTCCCTCACTTTAGGACGATGATGATGATAATGATTTAACATTTCCTTTTGTTGTTGTACAATGTATGCCTGTTGAAATGCACTGACCTTACCTGTATTGTTATGACAAATAGATACACCTATGTAACCCATACCCTTATGATATAGAATATGCCCATCTCCCCAGAAAGATTACTGCCTGTATGTTAACTGGTAATTTCTTTCCTTATGTCCAACCCAGATCTTGACACTCTTCTCCAAGGCAATGCAGAGTAAGTCTATTCTGTCTTCCAAATGATATCCCCTCAAATATTTACAGATAGGTATTGTGATCCTCCTTAAGTCTGCTCTTTTCCCTTCTAAGTACTCCCAGTTCCTCCATTTAGTCTTTGTTCTCAGAAGACGAGAGAACCGGCTGCCTTATATAGATAAAAGAAAGCCTGTTTTTCTCCTCACCGAATCTCTCTGCAGCCCATCCAACCTGGAGCCAGGAGGACAGACAGAGGTCTTGCCCCTCTGCTGAAACTCCTGCTTTGAAGGGAGCTGGTTCATGGGGGGAGCCACACAGGAGTCCTCGCTTCACACAGGTTTTGATCAGCTCCATCGTCTGCAGATTTCTCTCTTTATAAAGCAAATTGCACCATTTTCCTTTCAGTCATTCTCTCTTATCATTCAGCAAACTTCTACTGAGTACCTATGCTCTGCTAGGCTCTGCGTAGAGCTCTTGGATAAATAGTCTCAGAATTTGGGATGCAGCGAAAAATAGACAAATAAATGGAAGCATTAATTTATTCGGCATTCATTGATTTCCTGCTAAGTCCCCAGAACTAGGAAGGACACAGGGAATATGGTAGCATAGAGGATGCTCAACCTTGCGGGACGGAGGCATTCACCCACCCAGCAACTTGCAGTGGAGGCAGCTGACAGCTCTCCCTAAAGCTTACAGGGGCTGGGAGAAGGAAATTAACTGGAAATTAACTAGATATTGTCAAGGTGGAACCTATAGGACTTAAACCTGCAGAGAAGTGCTGACCTGTCACTCTCAGTTCTCTGGTTTGGTGAAACAAGGTTGTAGAATTTCAGCTGAATTTTGAGGACATAGCAAAGACTCATAGGCTTTCCAGTTGGTTTAGTGGTAAAGAATCCGCCTGCAATACAGGAGACATGGGTTCGATTCCTGGGTCAGGAAGATCCCCTGGGAGAGGAAATGGCAACCCACTCCAGCATTCTTGCCTGGAGAGTCCCATGGACAGAGGAGCCTGACAGGCTACACAGTCCACGGGGTTGAAAAAGAGTCAGATGCAACTTAGCCATTAAACAACATGAGCAACAACAAAGACTCAAATCAGTGACACTCTCAGGCCATCCGGGAAAGCCTCCAGCCATTGCTCTGCCCCTGCTTAGGAAGCAACTGGCACTCACAAGGTTTCATGCCCTGACTTGCAATGAGTCTAATTTATATTCAGGTACATTGGAGCATGCTCAGGTGCAAATCCTAGATTTTGCTCCATTGCTGCGAAAGAGCCTGGATTTCTTCCTGTCGCTGTTGCCTAGTAGGACACACAGAAAGCCCAGGTTTCTCCATCAGGCAGATGGGTGGGGCTCCTGGCTCTGCCTCTGACGTGCTGCATGACCTTGGGTGAGTCCTTTGGCCTGCCCCAGATTCTGTTTCTTCTTCTCTGACAATGGGAGTAATAGTAGGGTTTCTGAGAGGGTTGAATGGGATGGTGCATTTTAGCACTTGGCGTGGCATCTGACCTGTAGCCAGCGTTCCATCTCAATTATCCGTCTAGAGAAGATCTGAAGCTATTATCTAAAAGCACTCACCAAACAGATGGTTACCTCCCTCCTTGCACCCCAGAAGACCAGACAGTTAACAGGACTGGAGAGACAGAAAAGTCTATTAAGGAATTCACACTTGAGCCCCCAAACAACTCTTCAGAACTCACCATGGGGTGGTACGGCCATCATTTCATTTAGTCTCCAGGGCATCTCTGTGAAACAGGTACGGCCGGTCCACTTAACACATGAGAAAGCAGAGTCACAGAACCAGAAGCTGGAAGTGCCTGGACTTGATTCCCATCTGACCTTGAGAGATATTATTATCCCCGTTCTTCAGATGGAGGAATCAGAAGGTCAGAAAAAAATAAGTCACTGGCCCAAGGTCACATGGCTCAGGACAGGCAGAACTGGGAACATGACCTGGGTCTGTCTCAGTCAAAAATAAATAAATAAATAAAAGCCTCTGTATTTTTACGGCTCTATGATGCCTCTGCAAGTAACTCTTTCTGAGCCCCAGTTTCTTCATCTGTAAATAAGACAATAGTGTCTATTTTGCAAGCTTGTAAGAACAGACTGTCATGCCACTTTCATCATGGATGTCTTTCTTCCTGTCTTCATCTGACTTTGTCTGGAACAGGGCACAGACTAGGGTGTACAAGTGGGGTACCCAGGTGCAAAATTTAAAGAAGCACTCATCAGTCTCAGTCCCAAGAATTGAATACCTCCTTAAATTCTGTGCCTTGGCACCTCACCTTTCCCATCCTAATCTAGGCTCTGGTTTGGAGGTAAGGAGATGTGATGGGGCTCTTGTGGTGGAGGAGTGCAGAAAGGATGGGAAAGGCCTGAGTAGGTCATGCTGATGTCAGAGCAGTAGCTGACAGGCTTTTCTGGTGGGTCCAGTGGCTAAGGCTCCAAGTTCCTGATGCAGGGGGCCCAGGTTCGATCCCTGATCAGGGAACTAGATCCCGCATGCTGCAACAAAAACCAAAGATCTCATGCCTCAGCTAAGACCCAGCACAGCCAAATAAATAATTTTTAAAGTCACCCATAAAAAGTAATACAGTAGCTGGAAACCGGCCCTCTGCAAATGCACACAAGCTCAACAGGACTGAAGGGTTAGAGCAAATACTACCCAAGCGGACCTTGCATCCTGCTCATTGTCCCCCAAGAGCTGCATCCTGTAAACTGATGTGCGGGAATCGACGATGGCCTTACAGCGGCTCTGTCTCCTTGACGGCCTGAAGCTGATTTTTTCTGCATTTCTACCCCGGCAACTGAGGAGAGTGTCCATGTCTTATTTATCTCTGTATTCCCAAGATCTCGCAGAGTATTTGACACATGATAGTAGTTCATTAGATACTGAAAGAACAAAAGAACGCTTTGTCTTTCCTTTTGAAAGCCCCTAATCATCTCAGGTCCTTTGATCCTTCGATCCTAAGTCAAGGAACTGTGGTACCATGAAAGTTATTCCCAGTCGCCTGGAAGTCGAGTCCACCCATCTGAGACAGAAAAACAAAGAGATGGTCAAGAAATTAGCCCGATTTGAAAAACTCATGAATGGCAGAACTGGTACTTGGTTCCAAAGCTTATATATGTGCTCTACCAGAGTGCAGAGCGGCAAGTCTAAGCAATTTTTAATGCTTTATTTATTTTTGACTGTGCTGGGTCTTTGTGGCTGTGCATGGACTTTCTCTAGGTGCAGTGAGCAGGGGCTACTCTTCATTGTGGTGCGAGGGCATCTCTTGTTGCAGGGCACGGGCTCTAGGGTGCATGGGTTCAAGAGTCAAGTACACAGGCTTAGTTGCCCCCAGTCATGTGGGATCTTCCCAGACCAGGGATCAAACCCATATCCCTGCACCGGCAGGTGAATTCTTAACAACTGGGCTACCAGGGAAGGCCAGCAAGGTTTTTTTAGTATACAATGTCCTACTTCTGCCTCTGTCACCAACTACAGTCCCTTCTGCCTAAGTCCCCAGAACTGTGCCCCTCAAGTTGCCCTCCAAACCTGCCCCAACTATCAGGCATTGCCTTTTCTTACAGAAACACTGTCACCATCAGCAGTACATTCTTCCAGCATAAGAAGGGCAAATAGGATTCAATTCACTTGCCAACTCCAACAGTGGCAGCCAGAATTATTGTGCTTAAAAAAAAAAAAAAAAAACAACTGTGAGACTCAGAGGGACAGAGTGCTGTGATCCATTAGTTATGTCTGCTATAGACCTAGGATGGAGTGTGGTATCATGCATGCTCTATATCTTCCAGCCAGGTCTTAATTCCACACGTTGGGAAAGCAGTCTCACTGAACTGCCTCAAACCCTCTGCATTTGTGAATCTGCGATGACTTTGAACATTCATAATGCAAGCTTTGCTATGGAAATTACATGCTGCTCAACCTCCCGGGGAAGGCAATGGCACCCCGCTCCAGTACTCTTGCCTGGAAAATCCCATGGACAGAGGAGCCTGGTGGGCTGCAGTCCATGGGGTCGCTAAGAGTCGGACATGACTGAGCGACTTCACTTTCATGCATTGGAGAAGGCAATGGCAACCCACTCCGGTGTTCTTGCCTGGAGAATCCCAGGGACAGGAGAGCCTGGTGGGCTGCCATCTATGGGGTTGCACAGAGTCGGACACGACTGAAGCGACTTAGCAGCAGCAGCAGCAACCTCCAAGACCAGTGAGGGGAAAAAACTAGAAGACAGTGACATTCTCTGAGCAGTTCCTGGAGAAGCTGAAATATGTTTTTAATGAGAAAATATGAAATCAGAAAGAATGTGGTATGAGGATTTTCATGCCATGTGGATTGTTACCTATTTGACCTTTTCTTGATCAGCTTTCAGAATCAGCCTGCCTTGGGACTATTTCCAGCCCTAGCATTAATTGGAACATCTGCTTTGCTTCCGTAAACATCATAAACCATCATTTGGTTTTCACCCATGCATTGTTTCTGTGCAACCCTGTAGAATAATGTGAAATTAACTAGGAACACAATAGAACACATTTCTGATCCCTACCTTTCTCCTCCCCCCATCCCACACCTGCTTCAGAAGGTGAGTAGTGAGGCAGCTGCAAGGAACCAGCCGTGTCTTATCTCAGGGTGGATCACACAGGTAGAAAACACAGTGGGATAGGAAGCCCACACAAGCCCCTGGGATAGAGGCTGGAAAAGTGGGGGAAAGCTGAAGTTCAGCTGAGCAGAAATACCCAGCCGGGATGATACAAACTTCCTATAGAGGAATACCCTAGCAATGTTCCATCTGGGCATGGCCGTGGGGAAACAAAGTAGGCATATATTCCTGTAAGTCCAGCAGGCAGCAGGCAGAAGCGGGCACAGGGCCATAGGCACAGGATCAGGCAAGCAGTTGTAAAAAGAACTTGTAATACAGACCAGGAACCCAGAAATCACATCACGTAAGAGCTGAGATTTCAGAACTCCGGTGCAGAACCCCTACATTATCTTAACTAATGTTATTGAGTGAGTACTCTCTCGGGTACTTCGCATCCATTATCTTGTAAGTAATCAGAACATAGACTAAGGTGTGCCTCGCCCCGAGGCTCTGCACCCCGAAAGAACCAAAGGTGGCAGAACTCGGGGCTACTTCCAATGCGTCTGGGCAGCTGCACCTTGAACACACCCTGCCTTCAGTAGGTTCTGCGTGGGAACTGGCGTGGGCGGAGGCAGCAGGGATCGTGTCAGCAGGGTAAAGAAGGAGGGAATGGAGGCAGGAGAGGGACACAGTGATGGGCTGTGGACAGTTTGTGCCCAGTATTTCTCCTTCACTTTTTCTGCACTTCTGCTCTCCCTCAAGGCGGGGAAGCCCTCCTGGGTGCTGCTCCCCATATCTGATGACAGCCAAGCATATGGTCTTCGCAGTCAGCCTTGGCTCCCCAGGAATGTGCTCTTTCTATCAACCCCTTGCCTTGGCCCCATATCCCCAGGGTTGGGCTTGGTGACCTGCTGGCAGTGGACAGATCAGAGAGCCAGGCTTGGGGGGTTGGCGAGTGTCCTGGGAGACTGACACCAGTTTCCTTGAAGAGAACAAGATGCCAGCTCCTCTGAGTCACTGCTTGTGTGTCTTAGTGCTTATCAACTGGCTAACAGCTAAGCTCCACTCTACATTGTGCACGGTGTCTGGCACATAGTAGGTGTTCAGCCAGGATAAGCTGACTCCAAGGTCTGTCCTTCCTGCCTGTCTCTTAGTAGAGCCCATTGTTGTCTAAGGGGTGGAAACAGAAGGGAGCTGGAGTGAAGGGCTGGTAGGTAGGGCTCAGTGGACATCACTGGCCTCCCTGACATCAGCTCGCCCCTGTTAAGACCAGGAGCCAGCCTAAGGGATCTGTCTCAGCCTGCTAAATACCACTGGGGTCAGCAGCCCTGCCTCTAGAGAGAATTCTGTATCAGCCTCCACCACCCTCCCATCCCTACCCACCAGACAGCTTCTTTCTGTGCACTCCACCCAGAATCACTCTGCAGGACCACCTTCCCTACTAGGTGGTCCCTAAAGACTTGATTCCTCTCTGCATCCCCAACGCCTGGAGCGGTGCTAGAACACAAGAGATGTTCTGTAGATGTTCACTAGGCAACTGGATGGATGAGCCACAAATGTGGTCCCAGATGGAACAACATCTCAGATTCCATTTCTACAGGCAAATAACCATGCTTCCACCTCCCCTGTCCCTTCAGGGCTTAGCCATGATACTGACCACAGGGAAGAAAGTTCTCTGCCTGGGCTGAAAACTTTTTTTTTTCTAGGAAGCAATTTCAGATTCATTATGACCTTTTTCATCTTTACAAGAATTCTATTGGAAGTTACTCTTACCAGCATTTCCAGGATGAGGGATCAAAATTCAAAAAGATGAAATGACTTCCCTGAATCAGGGCAGAGCCAGCACTGGAAGCTGAGGCTGTCTGGTTCCCAGTTCCATGCCTGAGTCTTTTCTTGCACCCAGACACCTTCCCATTAAGTGCCTACTGTGTGTCAGGCATGGGGCCAGGCACTGAGATGTAGGGGTGAAAAGGACACAGCCCTTACTTCCCACAGGAGACAGACAGTGGAGGACCCAACAGAAAGATCAACCAACCTGTCCTGAAGTCTCCCTGGAAACCTCCATCACCCAGACTCCCCTCCCCACACCAGCCAAGCTGGTCCAAATTGAAAGGCTTCTAGCTGCCCTCAACCCATTTCATAAACCCAAGTCAGGCCCAACTTGGGACGCTCACATGAGGAGTCAGGAAGGATTCATCGGTGAAGGTCTGGAATTTCAAATGACCCTCCAGGTGCCTTTAAGTGGCCCCTCTGCCTCTGTGAGCCGTTCTCCAGAGGAACATTTGCTCACAAAATGTGTGACTTGGAGAGCGCTCAGAGTCACCCTTGCTCCCTTCTGTGCTGTTTCCCCAGATAACAGATTGGCAGTCACCTGATGCTCTTTTCTTCTGCATGGGGCTTACACATCTCTTCCAGTGCGGTCTAAAACTCTCTGGACAGTTGCCCAGCAGAAAAGCCCCGGGCTGTGTTTCAGGCTTGGAGGAAGGAGACAGGAGCGCTTCTTAGTGAAACCAACACAGCGTATGTCACATCTCTGCATAGAGGGGCAGGGACTCAGTGGGGGGCGGGGGGCGGGGGGCGTCGCAGTACCATATTATATGCTCAAATGATGCTCAGGGTTCTTTGAGCGACCCATGAATATAAAGGGAATAGTCAGGTGAATCTCTCTCTAGATGGAGGACCTTGGATAAGGGACTTAGCCTCGCTGAGCCTTGACTTCTCATCTACAAATTGGGAAGAATACCATCTACATCAGTGGGCTCTATGAGCCCTAAAAGATAGAAGGTCTATAGGGGACCTCCCTGGTGGTCTAGTGACTAAAGACTCCCTGCTCCCAAAGCAGGGGGCCCCTGGTCAGGGAACTAGATCCCACATGCTACAAGTAAAGACCTCACATGCCACAAGGAAGACTGAAGATCCTGTATGCTACAACTAAGACCCGATGCAGCCAAATTATTTAATTAATTGGTTAAATTATTATTAAGAAAGATAGGAGGAGTATGAAGCAATCAGCACAGTGCCTGCCTCGTGGTAAATGCCCAGTGACTGGACTTTCTTCTCTCCCTTCTGAAAAGGAACCCAAAGATGATATTAATGAGGTCCTAAAAGAGACTGTGGCCTCTTGGTTGGGATGAAGGGACAAGTGGTTGCCAAGTGGCTGCATTCCCCTCATCTCCTTGGCTCCCAAGGACTCCACAGCCACACAGAGGTGCTTTCCTGGGTACTTACTGAAGTCACCTTTTAAATCTCACTATGGGGTAAAAGCACAGTCACACATCTGTCCTTGGAACATCATAGGAGGTCAAAAATTCTTGTTGCAGGAAGAGATGAGTGAGTAAGCATTTTTCCTAATAAGATGCAGGCCTCGCCTTCCAGGAGCTGACCATCTATAGCCCCCTCCTCATGCATGCATCCCTCTGCCGTATTTATTTCTCAAACATAGTCATTGACAACTTCAGAAAACAAATGGAAACCACCCCCACTGAAACTCTCATACAGTGCTGATGGGAATATAAAACTATACAACCATTTTGGAAACAACTTGGCCATTTCTTAAATAGTTACAGACACACTTACGATGATTTGACTCAGCCATTCAATTCCTATGCACTTACTTAAGAGAAATGAAAACTTATCTGTACAAAGACTGACCTATACCTGCTCGTAGTAGCTTTATTTGTAATATCCAACCCAACGTCTATCAGTAGTTGAATGAATAAATCCCGGTATAGCTGTGCAGTGGAATACTACACAGCAATGAAAAGGAATGAATTACTGATAACCTTCCACCCCTCCTTCCAAGAAAAGAAAACAAAAAGCAGCTTCGTTTGTTTACTGAAAGCCTGGTAACCCATTTACCAGACTGTTTTCCTCCCTCTGTGTAAAATGTGTTAAAGCAGGGTCCTCAACCTCTGGGATCTAATGTGTGATGTTCTGAGGTGGAGCTAATGTAATAATAATAGAAATAAAGTGCACAGTAAATGTAAGGCACTTGAATCATCCAGAAGCCATGCAGTCCCCTGGTTCCTGGAAAAGTTATCTTCCACAAAACTGGTCCCCGGTGCCAAAAAGGTTGAGGACCACTGTGTTAGGAGATTTTGATAGAGAAAGCCAGAGCAAACAAAACAGTGGGCTCTAGCATGTCCATTATTTTGAAAACAGCCAAACAAGAAATTTCAGCAAATCACGAGGAGGAAAGTTCATTCAACTCAGCGGGGGAGGGAAAGGCTGAGTTTTAGAGGAGGTTTGGAGCAACAGGATTTCACTTCGTTCAAGCGTAATAAGCAAGAAGAGACAAGGAAGCCACTGCCTCAGAAAAGCCCTAAAGGTCAGGATTAATGAAGGCTTGGAAGGTTTGAAGCTTACAGGCCCAGTCGTGTGCTGGTAAGTGGATATTTCTACAGTCCTTAAGGGAGCTTATACATAATTTATTTTCTTAAGTAGGTCCATGGGTAGAAATGTTGTTTGCACTACTAATTGGGCCAGAAAACTGTGTCTTCAGGGATATCTGCTGTCCCTAACCTTTTCCACTGTGCATTTCCTGGACTCTGAGGCAAGCTGCCCCAACAGGTCACACTGGGCCTGGATGCTGGTACCCAGGCCGGCAGGCATTGCTAATCTTTTTTATTCCTGGATGCAGTGCCCCAGGAAGGGGAGCTTAGCCATCATCTCCAACCTCCATCATGCGCAAACAGAAGGCTTCAGAGGAAGTGCACAGACCCAAACCCAGGTCAGGTCTCAACTCTGCCCCCAAACTAGCTGTGTGATCCGGAGCAGAACACTCTGCCTCTCTGAGCCTTAGACTCTCCACAGGCAAGATGAGACATTTGGGCAATAAGATTTTTTTTATATTTATTTATTTATTTGGCTGTGATGGGTCTTAGTTGTGGCATATGGGATCCTCATTGTATCGTGAGGAATCTTTGGTTGTGTCGAGCAGGCTCTCTAATTGTGGCCTGAGGGCTTCATTAGTTGCAGGGCTCAGGTTTAGTTGCCCCACAGCATGTGGGATCTTAGTTCCCCAATCAGGGATCAAACCCATGTTCCCTGCATTGAGAGGAGGATTCTTAACCCCTGGACCACCAGGAAAATCCCCAAGAAGATTTGTGGTGCTTGCACTTTCCTGAGATTCTCCTGACTCTGAGATTTAACCAACCCCCCACCCCATTACCAAGCTCAAGACCCCTAGTGTTAGCAAGGCACCAATTTTATCAGTCTGTTGGGAACAGAGTAGCTGTAGCTACAAGGAAGCAGCAGCAAAGAACACAGGCAATGGAGTGAGGCAAAGATGACTTACACCCTGGATTCTCTACTTACCAGCTCTGTGACCTGGCTCAGCCTCTCTGGGCCTGTTTCCTTATCTGTAAGATGGGAGTGATAAGACCAACCTCTGCTGCAAAAAATTAATGACAGCAGATAGAATGTGAATGGTGCTCCAGAGAGGAGCTCCAAGCCAATCTGTGACTTCAGGGCTGTTCTAAGAGCTACTGGAAGGCACAAGACCCTCTCCCCATCCCCACATCCAGATTTCTTGGATTTAGATTGTGCCAAATATGAACAATCTATGCCAAAACACTGAATAACTCAGAAGAAGTGGACAGGTTTCTAAGAACACACAGCCCACCAAAACTGATTCAAGAAGAAATAAATAATTTGAACAGACGAATCACTAGAAGTGAAATAGAATCTTTAATTATAATTAAAAAAATAAACACCTCCCTGCAAACAAAAGTCCAGAGCCAGACAGCTTCACTGGGGAATTCTGCCAAACATACAAAGAAGAACTTATACCGATCCGTCTCAAAATCTTTGTTTAATATTTATTAATTTATTTGGCTGTGCCAGGTCTTAGTTGTGGTGCTCGGGATCTTCGATCTTCATTGCAGCATGCAGGGTCTCTAGCTGCAGCATGCACTGTGGCATGCCAACTCTTAGTTGCGTCTAGTTCCCTGACCAGGGATTGAATCTGGGCTCCTTGCACTGAGAGCTCAGAGTCTCAGCCACTGGACCATGAGGGAAGTCCCTCAAACTCTTCCAGAAGACTGAATAGGAGGGATCACTCCCAAAGTCATTCTATGAAGCCACCATCACCCTGATGCCAAAATCAGACAAAGACACTACCAAGAGAAGAAGAGTACAGGCTAAAATGTGCAAACTTCCGACTATGACAGCTGTCCACTGCACCAGTGACTGGTTGCAGTTCCGTCCAAACGTAGATTTCAAAGTGGATTGTGTGCATCAAAGCATTGCCCTCTCTTACAGAACTCTGTGGCCCCAGTAATCTCATTGGCTGCCCTGGGCTTTTAGCAACAGGCTTAATATTCTTAAGGAGGAAGCAGTCAGTGGCACATGATGGTTTCTATCCCCTGTAACTACTTCAAAATGAGCTTGATGGGACTTCCCTGGGGTTTCAGTGGTTGAAAATCCACCTTCCAATGCAGCAGACACAGGTTGGACCCCTGGTCAAGGAACTAAGATCCACATGCCTGGGGACAACTCAGCCCAACATGCCAAAACTAGAGAGCCTGACAGCTGCGATGAAGACCCAATGCAGCGAGAAAAAAAAGGGAGAGAGAGAGACGAGCTTGGTATTAATGAGACACAGAGAAGATAGGACCCCTCAACACCTCCCATTCTTCAGTTCATCACTGACCTCCCCCCATAACTCAAATAACTTCTCTCATTTCTGCTGAAAAGGACCTAGTATGGATTCATACCTCTTAAAGATGTCTATTATGTAATCTTCCAGACAAATCCACTTGCATTCCCACATTTAGATGTTACAACCACGTGGCAAGGTTATCTTGCTCAATTTGCAAACATGAAAACTGACACTGGAAAAAGATGTCGTGTTCAAGGCCATCGACTTGACAACGAGCAAGGTGCTCTGATGCCTTTCTGTCTGGCTCAAAATCTCAGGGTTCCTCCCTTGGAACTTCCTTGGTGGTAAAGTCAGACCCATGAGTCCCAGCTCTACTACCTACCTCTTCACTAAGTGTCAGTCTTCCCAACTGTAAAATGGGCTTGTGATAATAAAATGCCTTCCCAGAAAGGTAGTCGGGACCATAATTAGGAAAAAGATAGTTCCTCTGAAAATGCCAAGCAGGGGCCAGCACAGAGTAGAGGCTCAGGAATTTTTAGTCTCCTCCCCTCCAACTTCTTGGGGCCATTGAGAAAGCTGAAGCTGTATATGGGTCATCTCTCAACAGCAACACGCAGTGAGCAATGAAAATGATGGTCATGGGGTCCATCTTCATCTCATGCTTCCCCCCACCCCCCACCCCTGTCACTCCTGCAGGTCCAGGTTTGATATGTGCACCATTAATTCTTACAAAAGGATCCAGCTAAGAGCAATTCTTGATTCTTAGCAACCTTGCAAATTCAGCCCTGCCAACCCAGATGAGGCTGTCAGCGCTTACCAGGAGAGCAGAGAAGTGCCTCGGAGAATGGCAGGTCTGAAGAAGCAGCGAGCTCTGGCCTGACAGTCTGGACTTAAATAAATTGTCTTTTGTGACTGGGAGCGATATGGCCTGCGTTTGAAGCGCCGGTTACTCTTACACGTCATTATGCACAGCAACCAGGAAGGAAAGCGGCATCTTGTCCCGAGTTTCTAGCAAAACTGCGCTGTGGGTAAATAGCTCTCAGCCTTTGATGTTGAGCAAAGAGGAAAATGATCCTCTCGGAGAAGCGAGAAGGGAGAAGCGAGGCAGGGGCGGCGGGCTGGGGCGGGGCAGGCAGGGAGGCCGGCGGAGAAGTGCAGTCCGTGTGCGCCTGCCTGGCTCTGAGCCCCTTCTTCTGCCCCCATGAAGGTAAACCGTCTCTCCTCTAATACCCTCTAGGAAAAGCAAGCAAAAACGCTTAGAAACAATTAAGCGGGAAGCTGAGACCAGAGCAGAGAAAGGGAGGGGAGGGGAGTGGAACAAGATATCAGGTGTGAATTCCCGCCATAACTAGCAAGGCTGGCCGACTCTTAAGGGCGCCTCCCAGAGGTGGGCGAGGGAATGGGAGTAGCAACCCCTTGAAGCCCATTCATTCATTCGTTCATCCAACAAGACAGACCCAGCCCCCACCCTCTCCAACAAACAGTCCTATAAATCACCATCTATACTATAAAGTATAATTACCACCAACTATAAAGTATAGTTATATACTTTGATATCCACGAAAAAGCAGCAGTCCCCAACCATTTTGGCACAAGGGACCAGTTTCTTGGAAGACAATTTTTCCACGGACTGGGGTGGACTCGAGGTGGGGCAGGGGGCGGTGTATAAGGATGTTTTCAAGATGATTCAAGCGTATTAAATTTAGTATGCCCCACTGATCTGATCTGACAGGCGGCAGACCTCAGGTGCTAAAGCAACGTAGGGATGGAGTGCATGCTAAGTCGCTTCAGTTGTGTGTGACTCTTTGGGACCCCATGGACTGTAGCCCACCGGGCTCCTCTGTCCATGGGATTCTCCAGGCAAGAATACTGGAGTGCGTTGCCATGTCCTCCTCCAGGGGATCTTCCCAACCCAGGGATCCAGTGCACATCTCTTATATTGCCTGCATTGGCAGGCGGGTTCTTTACCACTAGTGCCACCTGGGAAGCCCAAGGGATGGGGAGTGGCTGTAAATACAGATGAAACTTCCATCTCACCACTCACCTCCTGCTGTGCAGCCGGGTTCCTAACAGGTCATGGACCAGTACTGGTCCGTGGCCAGGGCGTTGGGGACCCTAGCTATAAAGGGAAATACTGGGAGTGCAGGAGTACAATCTGCATAAGCCTTGCATGTAGTAGGAGCTCATGCATATGACTATTGATTGGCTGATGGAAAAAGTGAGGCATAGAGGAGCAGTATAGGGCTCAGAAACATCCCAATGACAATGACAACATACCCAAAGAGATCATGTGTGTTAAAACCAGACAGACGTGGCTTTGAACCTCAGCTTTTCTACTTAATAGCTGTGTGACCTTGGCCAAGTTGCTTAACCTCTCTGGGCTGTGGTTTTGTCCTCTGCACAATGGAAACAACAATATCCACCTGTGGTTACTGTTGCATATGATAGCTGCCCTGGTGAAGGAGCAAAGGGGGAAAGTGAGGAGGGATGTTATACAACCTGGTCCATGACCTTGGGACAGCTTCCTGGAGGAGGTGATGCATCGATCCAGTCTTGGAGAATGGGCAGAGGTTGCCCAGGCAGAAAAAGGAACAAGAGCTGTTACAGGTAGTGGAAGCAGCAACTAGAAAGCCACAAGTAGGCGAACCAGCAGGGTACCTCCAGAGGTGTGACAGTTGTTTAATGTAGCTCCACCCACTCACTCATTTATTCATTCACTTGTCCACTTGACATATATTTCTGGAATACCCCCAGGTGCCAGGCCCTATGCTAGCCACCAGGGGTAGATTCCTCAGTGAACATGCAGAGGTAACCACCGAACCCATGAGTTTATCTTCCAGTGGATTCCCATGGACTCAGATGGGAAGAGGAGGATGGAGCAGAGAAAGCATCATAGAAGGCTGAGTGTGGAGGGTGAGCCTGGATCTTACTCTCAGGGGGATGTGCAGCCCTGATGGATTTTAACCACAGGATTAATATAATCAAGTTTGCATTTCTGAAGGAGTGAGCCATGGTTCACTTAAAGGATGGGCTGGAGAAGGTTGTCTGGAATCCAGCAGTCTAGCTAAGAAACTGCAGCAGCCCAAGCAAGAAATGACGGAGGTCATTAAGTTAAAGCCATGCAGAAGTCAAGTTGGATCCAGAGACAGTGTTGACGGGCCCTGCTGGTTGATTGGACGTGGGGTGAGAAAGAGGAAGAGGGGACACCCACTCTGAGGGTCTGGTTTGAGCCCCTGGGCAGGTGGCAGTGCTATCCCCCGGGACGCGTGCACAGGAGAGCCATCCAGTGGGGCGCGGAGGCTGAGGAAGCCTTGATCCCATTGGGACGTGCTGGCAGTCGGGTGTCTATGTCCCCCTGAAATCATGCGTATCAGGCAGCTGGATCAGTGTGTCTGGAGCCCAGGAGAAAGCTCGGGGCTGGAGGCACAGATTACAGGATAGAAAGCACACGAAGCTTGACACTTGAGAGTGGACGTGGCTGCCCCTCCCCCCCACCCCGCCNGCCACCTCCGCCCCGGGGAGGGGGCTGGAAAGGGAAGGATTAACAGAGGGAGAAGAGATCAGACTCCATGGCAACAAACCCCAAAGGGTGTCCAGATGTGTTCTTTGATGCCAGAATCCAGCCCATTAACACGGGGTGAGGAATCACTGGTCCCCAAGAGGACTGACTATGACGGGCTGTGGGGACCCTGCCCTGCTGTTGGATTTCTGGAGTTCCCAGTCTGCCTGGAGCCCAGTCCAAAGTCACCCACGTGCTTCTTTCTCTTCTCTCCCTCAGGTGTTTACAAAATATGGGAAGTGTTACATGTTTAACTCAGGCGAGGATGGCAAGCCTCTGCTCACCACGGTCAAGGGGGGGACAGGCAACGGGCTGGAGATCATGCTGGACATTCAGCAGGATGAGTACCTGCCCATCTGGGGCGAGACAGGTGAGCCGGGCCAGGGGCCGGGGCAGGGGCTGAGGGCGGAGGGGTGTGGCCTCCGGGAGACCTTTGCCTGGAGCGGATTATCTTGGCCCGCCCGGTGAAGGACTGCTCTCCATCAAGGGGCGGGTGATATGCCGGTGAACGGGAAGGACGTCTGGGCACAAACTGTGATGCCCTGAGTTTTCCTTGGATTTCACTAGGTGGGAGGGGGCCGGTGATGGGGATACTGGAAAGGGAAGGCGGGTAGAATGAGAGGAGGCACAGAAGAAGGCTTGAATTAACAACTTCGGTTGGAGCGGTGGGTGGCGCGATTTCAGGAGAAGAGGAAGTGATGGACCAGCCCCTTCCTCTTCCACCATCTTGAATATCCCAACCCGGCTACAGGGCCCAGTGGAAAGGAAAGCAGATTTCTCCCGCTGAGAGAAGGTGGAGGGGCTGCTGGAAAATGGAGGGGCACAGACTCAGCCTGCGTGAGCCCATGGGGGACCCGGGTGTACAGGTCCCAAAGCTTATTTCATGCATCCAGTTATTCATTTATTTATTCAGCAAACTACTGATAAGCCACATATGCTATCTCAGGCTTTACACCAAAATAAGGATATTGAATTGAAAAAAGACCAAGCCCTTGATCACAGCCTAGTAGAGGAGACTCACAGTCCACTGGGACCCGAGGGTCCCCGGTGCTGGGGTGGAATGACAGCCTTCACCTGGGAGGAGGGAGGGTTCAGGGAAAGCATTGCACAGCATGGGGTCCTTGGAGTCTTCAGATTATCTCATGAGATCCTCATGAGAGGGGTGCAGGAAGGACAGGGAAGGCCCTGTGATGATGGAGCGGTGGTTGGAATGATACGGCAGGGAGGCCTAGGGAGGCCGGCAGCCTCTAGATCTCACCAAGTGAAGTTGAAGAGGTGCCCAAGCATGGGACCCTGGATGCCAAGGAGACCCAAAGAGAGATTAAGGTAACCCTAGGTTCAGGGCCGAAAGAAGGGAAGGAAGAGGAAGTCTGGAGATGCACCTGAGAGGCCCCAGGCAGGGATGAAGGGAGAGTAGAGTGCAGCAGGAAGGAGGCCTGGGCCGTCAGGCTGGAGCTGAGGAGGGGGTGAAGGCCAAACACCCCGGGCCTCATTTCTTGCAGCCCAGCCTCCATCCCGTGATTCCCACAGCCGTTCCCTCAGCCCATCCTGAGGCCTGGCCCTCCCCAGCCCCAGGCCCTCCGGGCTTCTGAGGGCAGCGAGGGCCTCCACCCTGGGGAGGACTGACCACACGCCCAGAGCTCTCTCCCGTCCACCGCACTCCTCTCCAGGCTCCTCGCCTCTGAGCACCCCTCGGGGCATGTTGTGGTCACGCCTCTTGCTCCTGAAGAATGAGATGGCTTCACAAGCATCACCCACTCACATGGATCCGGTACCGTCTCCGGGAGCTGACCGCAGGCTCCAGCCCTCTGCCAAGCAGGCGCTTAGTTGAATCCATCCACTTCCCTAAATTCAGGGTCCCCACTGTCTTCTTGCCGGGAGAGTCCCCATGGACAGAGGAGCCTGGCCGGCTACAGTCCATGGGTTCCGAAAGAGTTAGACACAACTGAGCGACTAAGCACTGCCCTCCAGCAAACAGATAAAGAAACGTGTTAGTGCCACGCTCTGGAAAAGGGCCCGCGGAGCCTGGGTTTCCAGAACATCCATCAGGCCAGCCTGTGTTTTGCGACCCGGGGCCCAAAGACAACCCTGGGTCCTGGGAGCTGGGACCAGGTCCCCAAGACCTGGTCCTCTACCTTGGAGACACCAGAAACATATTTGCTTATTAAACCTCTTGTGGAAAAGGAGAGAAATAAAAAATAAAATGAATCCTGGAGGGATGTCCCTGCTGAGCCAGTGGTTAAGAATCCGCCTGCCAATGCAAGGGACACAGGTTCAATCTCTGGTTCGGGAAGATCCCACATGCTGAGGGGCAACGAAGCCTGTGCACCGCAGCTACTAAAGCCTGTGCATCCTAGAACCCAAGCTCCGCAACAAGAGAAGCCACCACAATGAGAAGCCTGCACACCACAACTAAAGCAGCCCCTGCTCGCCACAACCAGAGAAAGCCCACGCGTGGCAACAAAGACCCAGCACAGCCAGAAATCAAACTAAAAAGGAAAGAATCCCGGAGACCCCATACCTACCGCCTGACCAAAAGTGAGTTATATCCTTCCGGTGTAATGTTGGATTTCTCACCTGTTACCTTGAGTCAGACGCCAAAGCACATGTATAGACACACACACATATGCACACACGCACGCACACACACACACACACACACACACAGTCTCTCTCGCAAGGCAGGCCGCCCCACTCCCAGACATCCACACTCAGCACGGTCCCTGCAGGGTCACCTTGGGTCTCCACACTGGCCAGTGATGGTCTGGGCTCCAACCACAGGGCCTTTCCCGGGGAATCTGCAGTCTGCCCCCTGAAGCTGTGGATGGTCTGAGCAGGAAAGAACCTGAGACCATCTATTCCAGACACACACACACACACACACACACACGCACGCACCCCACCCCTGCCTGCCTGTTCTGCAGAGGCCTGGTGGGAAGCAGTGATGGACTGATAGTCACATGGTGAATCTGTGGCCAAGCCAGGACTGTACTGACCCAAGCTTCTTGACCAGCCGTCAGCCCTAATGGACCATGAGCTATATCCATTCAGGACAAATCCTTAATTGTGGTTAAGGACCTATTGTGAGCCTAACACTCAGGCAGGACACAGTCGGACTGCAGAAGACACAGGACAAAGCCCCTGCCTTTCAAGCCACTATCAGGAACCAGAGCCGCACACAGAATCCAGAAGTTCCAGGCTCCCTCCTGCCAGCAAAGTGAGTGTGAGTTGTCCCTAGTGAGACACCAGCACTTGCCACTCAAACTGCGTCCTCTGAGGTTGGATAATTCAGGGTGTGAAGGAAAAGGGGTTGAAAGCAGGACAGAAGCCAGAAGAAATTAGAGAAGAAACTGGTCGTTACTGCAATGCTAACTGTGCTGTCCTATATAGCAGCCACACTGAGCCTTTGATACGTGATCAATGAGGAACTGAGGTTTTATTATCATTGGATGTATATTCATTTAAATCGCCACAGGGGGAGTGGCCACCATATTGGAGAGCACAGCTTCAGTAGCTCTGGTTGACTTCTTGAAGTTTTACCTTTGCAGCCATCCCTGCATTCCTCTGGGACCATAACTATCCTCCCTCCAGGCCTTCCCCTCATGTTGAGCAATAGGAAAGGAAAGGAAAGTGAAGTCACTCAGTTGTGTCCGACTCTTTTCAACCCCATAGATTGTAGCCTACCAGGCTCCTCTGTCCATGGGATTTTCCAGGCAAGAGTACTGGAGTGGGTTGCCATTTCCTTCTCCAGAGGATCTTCCCGACCCAGGGATCGAACCCGGGTCTCCTGCATTGTAGGCAGACGCTTTACCGTCTGAGCCACCAGGGAAGCGATAGGAAGGGCTCCTTATCTCCATTTGCTGGGGATGAAGGCTGAGGTTAGGCAACTTCACCCAGGCCACCCAGCCACACCTCCTGAATCCCCACACCCAGACTTCCTCCACAGCACCTTTCTTCAGGCTGAGAAACCATTGTGTCATGAGCATTTCTTGGAGACTCTGGTCACCTCAAAACTGCTTGTTTCCTGGACTGGTGGAGGGTGAGCCTCACATGGGTGGAATTGAGGTCCACACACCTGCTGAAGGACAAGAGCGGGGCTCTGGTGAGTGAGGGATGTTTGTCCATAAGGCCACCTGAGGAGGTGTGGCCATGCTCTGCTTTTTGGTCATTGCTTCCAAAGACTGAGGGGATGGCCAAGCCTCATCCCACCTTGGGCTTTGGGAGGGAGCCCCCTTCCTGACCTGCCAAGCCAGGTGGCTCCACGGATGCCACCTTGCCTCCTGACCTTTCCACTTCCCCTCAATCCCCAGGAAAAGGAGCTTGAGTCCTTACAGGAGAGAGATGGGTAACGATGGAGGAGAAAGGGATGGAAAGCTGGCTGTTGAGGGAGTAGCTACAGGCAGCTTGATGACAGAGCCAGAGCCCAGGACAGGGAAGTGACTTTATAGACTCAGACCCATGATCGAACACCCAGCCCTGCCTTTTCCAGCAGATCAGATGAGCGCGCTCTGCAAACTCTAAACAGTCCAAGGTTGATAATGACAACCAGTAGATAGGAGGATGGTCAGACCATCCCAGAGGCAGAGACTGTTCCAAATATCCTATTCCTACACAAGGGTCCTGGAGCACGTTATCCTCTGGACATCTCATTCTCAAATCGGAGCCTCTGGCACATTCTTGCTTCACTTCTCAGAAATTTCAGGAAGCGCTGAGGGAGCCATGCTTCTGCGTGTAACTCTGACCTACAGGGAGGACCTTTGGTGCCAAAGAGTGAATAAGGAAAAGGCATCCACTTTGGATGGACCCCAGCCCTATGGACTCACACTTAGCAAGTAGAAAGTGACTATGAAATCAATCAAAAATGTTCTTTCCCCCAGGCTGACAATGCCTTCTCGGTCAAACATCCTTATGGAAGGCACCCTGGAAATATACCACTTTAAAGAAGGCAGGCTCAGTCACACATGGGCCTTGACAGCATGCCCCCAAATCCTGAGTTTTGGATGTTACATGTTACAAGAATAAAAATGATCTGGAGAACCCCGGTTAGGCAGAGTTAGACACGTTAATTCAGGGCGGGGATTCTCCATACATCACATTATGAATCTCCAAAATAGGAACGTTGCATAAAGCATTTATTTCCCCAATGCTTTTGACCATGGAAAACCTTCTTTTTCATGGAGGACCTCACAAAATAGAAAAAGGACTGAAAATCTGTCTTAGGCTACAGAAGTGCAGATTTCATGACCAGCTTCTTGCTAAAGGAAATTAAATTGAAGGCAGGTGGGAGGTTGTTAAAAATGAAACTGTGTAGATGCCTCTGAGTAACTTCAAAGATAAAAGAAATAAGCAGTGGGTTATCTAGGCTGCACATGAGAAAACCCAGATTCAGACAAGCTTGGGCATAAAAGAATTGTATTACCCCTAGAATCCAAGGCAAGCTTCAACAACCCAGCTGCGGGAAGGCAAGGGGGCAGCGTGAGAAAAAACTGGAAACAAGGGCACCCGCCTCCTTGGTCTTTCGCCCCTTCTTTTACCTCTCCTCTCTCTGATTTGCCTTTTTTTTTTTTCTCTCACTAGAGACAGGGTCTCTCCGAACATGTATCTTTTCACACATAGTTCCCAATAGATTTATATTTTTTCACATCCTACCATCAGCGAGAGGCCACGCTGAGTCTTTCACTGTTCTAGTAAAAAGAAGAAAACAAGGAAGGGACTCATTGGCCCAGCCCAGTCAGGTGTTCTCCCCTGGGCCAATCAGTGACCAGTGGGTGTGTCTATGGAAGGACAAGGGAGCCCTGCGGGAGCTGGGTTCCCCAAGCCAGTCCTGGGATTGGCCCTCCTCAGGGACGTAGGGGTGAGCGTGGCGAAGGGTTACATCTGAGCGAACTGGAATCAGTGTGCTGGGAGCTCGCTAATGAACTTGCATTCTAGATAGACAAGCTCAAAATTATCGCCTTCATTCAAGCTGATGTAGAATACACTTTTTAAAATATTAATGCACTTTATTTTTTTCTTTTTATATTTGCTTTTTAAAAACTTTTTATATTATATTGATATATAGTTGGTTAACAATGCCGTGATAGTTTCAGGTGTCCAGCAAAGTGATTCTGTTATATGTATATATATATATATTCTTTTTAAAATTATTTTCCCATTTAGGTTGCTACATAATATTGAGCAGGATTCCCTGTGCTATGCAGTAGGTCCCTGTTGAGAATACATTTTTTAAAAGATTTGTTTTTATGTTGACCATTTTTAAAATCTTTATTGAATTTATTACAGAGTTGCTTCTGTTTTCTGTTTTGGTTTTTTGGCCACGAGGCATGTGGGATCTTAGTTCCCCACACCAGGGATCAACCCTGCACCCCCTGCATTGGAAGGTGAAGTCTTAACTGTTAATACTAGACTTCCAGGGAAGTTCTGAAAATATACTTTTTAATCAAGTAAACTCCACCTTGATGTCCCCAAATCCTAGTGTTGGGGGAAAATGAATTTGACGTTATATTTTTAAGCATAGAAATTATTTTGAGAGTCCTCGCTCTAATAGAGTCGATACCTTACCACGTATCCTCTCCCCAGGCTCATTTCCTCCTACTCGGCCCCATGTTCTCGAGACTGTAGCCACTCTGACTTCCCAGTGACTCCCTGTGACTTCCTCAAAGCTTCCCTTTGAGCACTTGCATCCTCCTTTCCCTCTGCCTAGAATTCCCTGCTCAGACCACGTGGCTCATGGCCTCACCTCCATCAAGTCTTGCTCGGATCTCACCTCCCCTCACTTCCCTATTTAAAATTGCACTCAACCCCACTCCTCACCCCTCCTAATCTGTTCTGCTTGTCCTTTGTTCCATGTCGAGTCATCTTCAAGTATGCCATATGAGTTCCTTATTTACTAATATTTTTTGGTTGTGAATCTGTCTCTATTGAAACACGGCTACAAAAGGTTAGGGATCTTGGACTGTCTGCTCACTGACATATACCAGGGCAATAGATATCTGTTGATACATTTGTTGAGAGAGAGAAAATATCGCTGTACTGTGCACAGTGATGGGACCAGGGTGGTTGGTTGGTTCAGTCGCTATGTTGTGTCCAACTCTTGCAACCCCATGGACTGTAGCCCACCAGGCTCCTCCATCCATGGGATTCTCCAGGTAAGAATAACAGAGTAGGTTGCCATTTCCTTCTCCAGGGGATCTTTGATCCCGACTCAGGAATCAAACTTGATCTCTTTCATTGCCATCAGTTTGTTTTTTGTTTTTTGTTTTTTTACCACTGAGCCACCAGTAGCTACCTTGTGCCATGAACATTCTGTCCCATGAATCCCCAAAGTGACCCTCCAAACAAAGTATAATCCGCATTGAAAAATAAAGAAGCTGGAGCCCAGAGAGGTTGAGGAAGCTCTCCCAAGAACACACACCTTGCTAAGTAGTTGAACCCAGGTGAAAACCCACTTATGGACTCACAAGCAAGTCTCCTTCCCCTGCATTCCTTTAAAACTCAAAAAAGTGATTGTAAAGGCACAGCCATAAAAATATCTCAGAAAAAAATATTCCAGTGACATCTTTGGAGACAGAATGGCATATAATGATAGGTCTGTTGCCGTTCTCCCTTTCTATTTTTTCCTCTTCTTTTTTCCCATAGCAGAATCCTTGTATTGAACAAAAGCTTTAGCACAGCCCCAATATATAAAACAAATAAAGGAAGAGCTGCTCTGGTTCAACTGGAGATAGTTTGACTTCTCTATGCTCCACTGTGGGCGACCTTGAGACTCCCTGAGGAACCCTAGGGCTCCAAGGAACCCAGTTTGAAAACCACTGAATAAGTGGGACTTCTCTGGTCTAGGGGTTAAAGATGGTACTTTCAACCCCTGGTTGAGGAAGTAAGATCCCATGTGCCATGAGGCATAGCAAAATAAAAATGAAAGTTAATCTTTCTTAAAATTTAAAAAAAAAAAAAAAAGGCTGAATGGGCAGCTGATGCTATTGGGAATGAAAAGCACCCATTGGTCCTATGGCTTGTGTACATCCTGGGATCAGTTCTACCTCCATCCCTCTTCTCCTGGAATGGTGGAAGGAGCCCATGATGTGCCCGCTGAGCCTCAGGGAAGATTATGGTCTAAACTTCTGATTGGACACAGTGGAATGAACATAAATATGCATGGAGGCTCCCTCCCAAATCTCTCCTAAATGGCAATCGAGATTTTTTTTTCAAGTATAAACCCACAAGGCCAAAGAAGATGGGAAAGAAGAGAACAGTAGGTGTCAGCAAGTTTATGGAAAATGGAGAGCAGGTGTTAATTGACTGGGCAGAGCAGACAAGGCTGAAAGATCGGGGTCTGCACAGGGAAACCGATTAAAGCCAAACAGTTCTCTCCATAGACAACCCCCTTCCTTGAGAAAGGATGAGGATTGGAGGCATCAGATGTTGCACACAATGAGGGTGAGAGGTGCAGCTAAAACTAGGAGGATTCGTTAGAAGTCTGTGAAGGAAGTTGTGCAACCAAATATCTCTCTGCTACTGCTGCTGCCAAGTCGTTTCAGTCGTGTCCAACTCTGTGTGACCCCATGGACTGCAGCCTACCAGGCTCCTCCGTCCATGGGATTTTCCAGGCAAGACTACTAGAGTGGGTTGCCATTGCCTTCTCCAAGTATCTCTCTACACCCGAGCAAAAAATCAGATTGAAAAATAGATAGGCTCAGGACTTCCCTGGTGATCCAGCCGTCCAGAGTCTGCCTTGCAATGCAGGAGACACGGGTTCGATCCCTGGTTGGGGAACTAAGATCCCGCATGCCAGGGAGCAACTAGGCCCTCGTGTCTCAACTAGAGCGTCCGTGCACCACAACAAAAGATACTACATGTGGCAACAAAGAGCCCCGTGCCGCAACTAAGACCCACTGCAGCCAAATAAATAAATGAACAAGTAAATTCATTTTTTAAAAAGAAATAGGCTCTGGATTGGGGGAAACCAGACTTTCGGACTCTGTGGGAAAAGGCAAGGGTGAGATGATTTGAGAGAATAGCATTGAAACATGTATAATACCATATGTGAAATAGATCACCAGTCCAGGTTCGATGCATGAGACAGGGTGCTCAGGGCCAGTGCACTGGGATGACCCTAAGGAGTGGGATGGGGAGGGATGTGGGAGCGAGGTTCAGGATGGGGCACACATGTACACCCATGGCTGCTTCATGCCAATGTATGGCAGAAACCACTACAATATTGTAAAGTAATGAGCCTCCAATTAAAATAAATTAATTAATTTTTTAAAAAAAGAAAAAACAGAACTAATTTTAAGAAAAGGGGAAAAAAAAAAAAACTGAGGGCATGGGTGAGGTGCTGTGTAGAAACCAAGGAGATAAGATGAGCTTCCACCTCCTGAGTACTGAGATCCTCAGTCAAACTAATCTACCCCTCCCACCCCTAACCAGAAGCCTGGAGACACCGACAAGCTCAAGAGGAAATATCCACAGAGAATGGCAGTCAGCTCCCCATACAGTTAGATCATCCTAGGGTGAAGTCCCCTGGTAAGTCCTCTCACACACAAAGAAGACTGTTGGACATTAAATACCTCTTGATGATGAATGGAGAGTCAAAGTCAAGCACTTGAGAGAAGCCACTTAACAGAAAGGGGCTTCCCAGGTGGCACAGTGGAAAAGAATCTGCTTGCCAATGCAAGAGATTTGAGTTCGATCCCCGGATCAGGAAGATCCCCTAGGGAAGGAAATGGCAACCCACTCCAATATTCTTGCCTGGGAAATCCCATGAACAGAGGAGCCTGGCGGACTACAGTCTACGGGGTTGCAGAGTTGGACACAATTGAGCAACTGAGCCTGCACACACGCTAACAGGAAAGGAATCAAAACCAAACAAACAAAAAAGAAACTTTGAGGAAATAGAGATAATGGTTAGTGGCATGAGTTCTAGAGCCTTGGTTCAAATCCCAGCTATTCAGCTTACCAGCTGTGTGACCTCAGACAAGTTACTTAGCTTCTCTGAGCCTCAGTTCCATTATCTCTAAAATGAGAATAATATTATTATCTATTCTTTAAGGTTGTTAGGAAGGTAGAAATGAGTTCATATTTTTGTGAAACACTTAGCAAAGTGCCTGAATAATATCAGGCACTATGTACATGTTTGATAAATAAAAAATAAATGCAGAGAGCAGAAGAAAACATCAAAACATTTTAATTAAAATTCTCAAGAGGTAAGAGAGATACTGCATTTGTAAACACCAGCTATTAAAATTGGATGCTATTAAAAAGTAACATCCAAAGGAAAAAAATTTTTAAACCTACTGAAAATTAAAAATATGATTGCAAACATTTTTTAAACCCACAGAAGGATTGGAATTGAGGAAATTGCCTGAAAAGTAAAACAAAAAAGACGAACAGATGGAAAATGGGAGAGGAAAAAAAGCAAAAATGAGAAAGCAAACTGAGAAAGCTCAACATCCTACAACTAAGATTTCTAGAATTACAAAAGTGAGAGCGTAGAGAAGAAGAGGTTGCCAAAGAAATAAAATAAGAAAAATCCCCAACTGACCCACATGATTTTCCATAATGAAAGAATTCACTAAGTCCTGTCTGCAATAAGTGGCAAGAGAACCAGACCAAGATGCATCCTTGCAAAATTCAGGCTTACAAAGAGAACGTTTCTAAAGGTTCTGGAGACCAAAAAAAAAAAACAGTCAAATACCTAGAATCTAAAATTAGAATCAACTTCTCAATGCATGCAGGAGAAGCTGGAAGACAATGGCAGAATGCCCTCAAATTTGGGGCGGGCCCATGGAGCAGGAATCTTTCTTGTCTAAGAGAGAACTCTATATCCAGCAACCTATAAATTAAGTAAGAGTAGAATTTGGTTTCAAATATATTGATATGTCAAGAGTAGAACATTTAGTTTCTGCTCTCTTAAGGGCTTCCCTGATGGCTCAGATGGTGACGAATCTGCCTGCAATGCTGAAGACCCAGGTTCAATCCCTGGGTCAAGAAGGTCCCCTGGAGAAGGGAATGGCAACCCATTCCAGTATTCTTGCCTGGAGAATTCAATGGATGGAGGCGCCTGATGGGCTACAGTCTATGGGGTCACAGAGAGTCTGACACGACTGGGCGATTAACACTTTGGGTTCCCTTTTGGCTCAGATGGTAAAGAATCCACCTGCAGTGTAGGAGACCTGGGTTTTGTCTCTGGATCAGAAAGATATGTTACAGTGTTATCAACTATTGTCACCATGTTTTATATAAAATCTTCTGACCTTTGACATCTTATAACTTAAACTTTGTACATTTTGTACACTTTTACTACCCTCTCTATTCCACCCACCCCCAGCCCTTGGAAACCACTTTTCTACTCTTTCTATGAGTTTGATCTTTTTTTTTTTTTTTTGGCCATTTCTGCTATAGAAAGTGAAGTCGCTCAGTCGTGTCCGACTCTTTTCGACCCGTGAACTGTAGCCCACCAAGCTCCTCCGTCATTTCCTTCTCCAGGGGATCTTCCTGACCCAGGGATCAAACCCAGATCTCCCACATTGCAGGCAGATGTTTAACCTCTGCACCACCAGGGAAGCCCTCTGCTATAGGTACAAGCCAAACAAAACAAAAAGAAAAAAAATAAGAAAAATAAAACAGTTTCACAAGGAAGAGATCAAAAATGTTATATACTCTAAGGCTGGGGTGTGGGTAATATTTGCATAGTCTTAATTAAGTGAAAGCTGGTTACTGACATCTAGGTGAAAGGCAAGGGAGTATGCCAGGATATTTCATATAAGGAGCTTACAGCTTCAGCTCCCATAGTGGAAATTCAGTAGATAATACTTAAAAGTTACAAAAATCAAGAAATAACTATCAAGCAGTTGATGTCCATGAAACTATAAAGTCAGTTCTGGGAGAAACAGCTCCAACTCTTGAGAGAAACTGCCTCTGGGGAGTGTGTCTCGGGATGGGGAGAGGTGGAGCAGGAAAATACTATTTTTCACTAAAAGCCTTGAGGTACCATTTGGCTTTTAAAATTATGTACATGTATTGCTTTGATCAAAATTAAAATTAAATTAAAAAATAATCATAAATTTTCCACATAGCTGGAGGGCCTGAGCAACTCTCAAAGGTAGCATGATTCCCGGCCCCCATCACAAATGGGACAGAGCAAGAGTGGAGGGAAATGGTTGCTATGGTTTCCCCGATATCTCTGCATCCAGGAGAGACTTTTGTGTTAGTGCCTGGTACCAAGGACCTCTCCACAAGGAGAGGTGTGGGCTCTGGCTGAATTCTGAGAGTCTAGAGCACCAGACTATGCTGCATGCAGCCAGCTGTGATTCTGAGCTCGCTCTCAAGAGTGGACCCTTATCCTGGAGAGGTGGTCTCCACAGGTGCCAAAGAATCTGCAGAAATGATGCCATGAGTCAGAAGCACCCTTGGAGGCAGGCATCAATTAAGTAGATCAAGCTGTGAAGACCTGCTTCATGCAGATGCTAAGTGCAGGACATACACGTGCTCTAGGTCAATCTCCCGGCAGCCAGGCAATGGTCGGAGGGGACCATCTAGGAAGCAGATGAAACAGCCCCAGTTCAGAGCTCACATCTCACAGAACCTACTGTGTGCCCGACACTCGGAGATACAGATGTAAGGCCCAGTCCAGGGCCTTACATCAAATGCTTACATCAAAGCATTCACTGTCTAGGGACTATCCCAAGGGCTCTTTTTATGTAGGAGATGGAAACTCACTGATCCAAGAGTTCTCCTGTTAAATGCCTGAAGGAATAGCAGGCAATTGCAGTCTGCTCAGGAGGCATGTAAACAATTAAATGTCATGAAGTATTAAGACAGATAGAGGAAAGCTGGAGTACAAAGGAGGAGATAAACTGTTCTGGAAGAGAAGAAAAGTGTTTCTCAGGGAGGCTTCAGAGAGGAGATGACCTCTGGTCCCATGCTCGGGCCTGCTTGCCAGGTGGCTGGGCAGTATGTGGGGGTCAGAGGAGGGGGTAAGTCATAGGGAGGGGAGATGCCACGCAGAGGGAGGGGTATTGAGAGCAAAGGCCGGGACCAGCCCCTGATGTCCCGAGGTGGCTGGGTCCAAGGGTGAGGTTTGGGGCTAGAGAGGTAGGCAGAGACTAGCCCTCCACAGGCCCGGTGTGCTCGGCTGCAGCGTAAAGCTACCCACAGTGTGGTCCTCCAGCCAACAGCACTGGCATCCCTGGAGAGCTAGAACTCAGACCCCACCCCAAGTCTGCCTGGTAACAGGATCCCTGGTGACTCACATTCAGTAGGAGAAGCTCTGATCTAGACCACTGTTCCCATCCTTTGGAAATACGAGGATGCCTTTTTAACATCCCAGATATTTCTCAGACATCACCCACACATGAATGCTATCGTGTTTTTTACATTCATTTATTGAAAAAAATTCAATAACAAAAAGTTGCTATGAATTTGGTAATGCTTTGAACAAGATTTGCAATCTATATACAGGATCTGTTCAGCAATCTGGTGGGACCTAACTTCTGCCGGCGGGGTGCATCAACAGAATCTTTATCAACAGAATCTTTATCAACAGAATCCTAATCATTCACCAACTTCCCCTATAGTTTCGGAGACATGGCACTTTCTCCTACACGCTGGTTACCCACCCAGACTTATCAGCCCTCTCAGTCATTTATAATCTCTGAGCCTGAATGAACTAGGGAAACTCATTATTTAAATAATCCTTGAAATAAATCTTTTTGTAATGAGCCTAGACCCAACTCCCCATTCAGTGCCTTCTCTAATGTATGTTTGGTAACTGTTCTGTTTAATAGAATTGCACTTCTCTGTTGTATAACCAAGACCTAACATTAACCCTCACCCTGCCTGACCCTCGAGCCCCAAGCATCTAACCAACTGTCCTGGGTGTTCTCAGGTTTTGGCCCTCCAAATACCAGAAGCTTGCATATCCATTGTCTCAGAAAGCCCGGTTTACTTCTTTGAGAAAGGGATGCTCTGTCTCTGGGCACAAGCTGTGCCCACCCTAACCCTACCCAGTGTAAGCAGTGGGACCTCTGGAACTCCACAAGCCATGCAGGACAGGTGGTTCTCCTGGGGGAGCTGGAGAGAGGGTCCCAGGACCCTCCCCACATATGCCTGGCCAAGCCAAGCACGTCCCTAAGTGCACCTCAACTAGTGAGCACTTTAGATACAAAGATGCACTGGGGTCAGCTCTGTTGGGGTCAGCATGAAAACAAGAGTGCTCCGTGGGACTTCCCTGGCAGTCCAGTGGTTAAGACTCCATGTTTCCAATGCCGGTGGCACATGTTTGATCCCTGATCAGGGGTCTAAGAACCCATATGCCAAATAAATAAATAAATTGATTAAATTCTCCTAGAAAATAAGTTTAAAATACTTTAAAAAAAAAAAAAAGAGTGCTTCAGTGGTTATATCTTCAGATCCTGGAAGAAGGGGTGGAGCTAGAAACAGAGGATAAAATCTATAAGCAAGCAATTTCAACTCAATGCAAAGATAGACTTTGGAGACCAAAGGCTACCCCTGCAGGTAGTGAGGTCTCCATTCCCAACTGTGCTTCAGCCAACAGCTGCCCTTCAGTGGACATTGGGGCAGAGGGGCCTCTTGCTGCCTCTCAGAGGTGAGGTGGTAGCTGCCCTCTGGGGATGCTCCCCGTCAGGATCCAACCAGGAAACCAGCAGCACCCACAGATTGGGTAATACAAGGAATGATTAGTGAAGGGCTAGTCCACAAAAGTGCAGGCAAGGCTTGAAGAAGGCAGTACCAATGGGGCTTCCAGGTAGCACTAGTGGTACCTGCCTGCCAATGCAAGAGACGCAAGAGACACACGTGTGATCCCTGGGTGAGGAAGCTCCCCTGGAGGATGGCATGGCAACCCACTCCAGTATTCTTGCCTGGAGAATCCCATGGACAGAGGAGCCTGGCGGGCTACAGTTCACGGGGTCAGAAAGAATCGGACACGACTGGAGAGACTTAGCACGCATACACACACCAATGGGGCTGTGCACTGAGCCTGGTAGCAAAGAGAGCCATTTCCATGCCTGGGAAAGACGGAAAGAGCAAGTATCAGAATGGAGAGCTAGTCCCCCAGCCCAGGGCTGGGCCCTTCAAGGTGGCATGCAGCTGACCCACAGGGACCAGAGGACAGAGTGGAGAGACTAAATAGCCCAGCCTGACTCTCCTGTCTCCCCTTGTTTATCACCTAGGCCCACCACTGGCTAAAGTCAAACAGAAGCTAGAGGGCAAGGGAGCCCGGCAGTACACTCTACCCAAGGGCAGCTCCCAGAGCAGAGAGCAGAGTGGAGAGGCTGGTGAGGGGACACACAGAGCCATCCTGTGCTGAGATGCATCTCACTGTATGGCTGACCTCCCTCCCACCCTGTACTCCCAAGCTAGCCATCCCAGCCACTGTTACAGTTTCCTCCAACCCAAGATTGCTTTATACCAGTACATCCTCGCCTTAGCCTAGAAAATTCCTCCAGATTTTCAGAGACGCTTCTTTGCCTCCCTCTCTCCAGTGTTTATTACCTCGGTTCGCTTCCTGTAATTTGCAAAGATTAAAGATATAAGCTGCTTTCCTTGCCATGTGCTTTCTCTGCTCCATTATGCATTCTGCCCCTCTCTCCCCATCTCCTCCCGCAGAGCTTCCCAGCCCTTTCTGCAGGCACAAGAAATGCTCGACTTCACCTGCTGCCAGCCATGGCCCGGCTCCTAAAAAAATGCTGGGAGACTCTGGCTTCTGCAGGTTGAAGCCTCTTTACTACCTTCCTCCTGATTCAACATCACCTTTCATGTTAGGCCATCGGGATCTCAGCTTGGTCCCAATTAGCAAGGGCTTCTGACGCTGTGTGCGTGTAGTAACCTCTCGTTCTCTGCTCTCTGTCTCTCTCTGGGGCTTTGAATCCTGGTGTTCATAATGTGTAAACAAATCCTCCCTGCACTAGGAGCCTGCCCTCTTTGAAGCCACTCAGTGTTGAATCATTTGGTGGCAAAAGGAATAGGAAGATGTGAATATTTCTGTCCAGCACCAAGCAGGGTTATCATCAGGGCTGGCTTCGTGGGCGTGTGAGCACGCAGGCACACAGGCTCAGGAGGGTCACGCTCTTGAGGTTTTTGTTTTTTGGCTGTACTGCGTGGCATGTGGGATCTTAGTTCCCTAGGCAGGGTTTTATCCCATGCCTCCTGCATTGGAAACGCAGGGTCTTAACCACCAGGTCAGCAGGGAAATCCCAGACCCTTGGTTTAGTTCTTTGCTAAGGCAGCTCCGTGGTGGTGAAGAACCACCTGCTGATGCAAGAAATACGGTTTCAATCCCTGGGTCAGAAAGGTCCCCTGGAGAAGGAAATGGCAACCCACACCAGTGTTCTTGCCCAGGAAATCCCAGGGACAGGGAAGTCTGAAGGGCTACAGTCCATGGGGTCGCAGAAGAGTCGGACATGACTTAGTGACTAAATGGCAACAACTGCTATCTTGAGTTTCTCAGTAAGTTTTTAACAGTGGGTCCCACATTTTCTTTTGGTTCCCAGAATTGTGCAGATGGTGCCAGTTATGGTGACTGTTCTTATCACTGCTGTTGCTGTTGTTTTGCGTGCAGCCCAGTGGCATCTCAGCAGATGAGGCTTTCTGCCTCCTGCAACCCGGGAGGAATCCTATTGCTGGGCAGTAGGTGGTGCTGGTGTTTCCCAGGGTCCAGGTAAACCCTGGGCAGACTCCCAGCAGGTCCAAGGGCAGGGAACAGTCAACGTAGCAGAGGACACTCCCTCACTAATTCACTTCATTCCGCAAACAATTACTGAGCTCTGCTCTGTCCCAGGCACTTTCGGGGATATGACAATGAAAAGGATATTATCTTTCTCCAGCCCCCAGAGCTATGATCCAGGTCATCCGCTCACACGAAATAAACCACACTCCTAGCTGGGGGAAGGAAGAGTGCCAAGTTGGGAGTCAAGATGCCTGGGTTTTGACCCCTGCTCTGTTCTTAACTTGCTGTGTGACCTTGGCCAAATCACTTCCCTTCTCTGGACTAGGTCACTGCTTGCCCAAATATGTTTGGCCGCAGATAATTTGTATCAGAATCCCTGGACAGGCAGATTCCTGAGCTTCACCCCAGAGACATAGTAGCAGAATTTCTAGGGATGAAACTTCCCTGGGAGTCCAGTGGTTAAGAACCCACCTGCCAATGCGCAGGACAAGGGTTCAATCCCTGGTCCAGGACGATTCCACATGCGGGGAGCAGCTAAGCCTGTGTGCCACAATTACTGAAGCCCGTGTACCCAGAGTCCATGCTCCGCGACAAGAGAAGTCACTGCAATGAGAAGCCCGTGCCCTGCAATGAAGAGTAGCCCCCACTGGCCGCAACTAAAGAAAGCCTGCACACAGCAAGGAAGATCCAGTGCAACCAAAAATACAGAAATATTTTTAGAAAGAGAGATTTTCTAATTAATTTTTTTTGAAGAAGGAAAGGTCCCGGGGTGGTCACCCAGAGCACTGTACATGATTGCAACTTGCATTCTGTTCTGGTACCCTGTGGAGGTAACATGGGCTGAGCCTTTGGTTCTAACAATCTGTGCTTCATGGTGTCATTTCTCAAAGTGGGTCTTTGTATTTGCACTGAGAGTGTGCCTTGTCCAGAAGAGGCAAGAGCCAAGGGGATTCGTGCCGGGCAGGCACTGGAGGGGACTGCTGTGCCTTATCAAACTGGAGAATTGCTCCATAGAAGGGAGCTGAGGGCAGTTCTATGAAGGAAGAGCAAGTCTTGTCTGGAGATGTGAGAGTCAGTGGTGCTCTGGGAGGACCGGGTCAGGGAGCCTCTGGGCCTAGGCATGGGCTGGCCACAAACAAGCACAGCTCTGCTGCTCAGCACCCCGCCCAAATCTCCTGCTTCTGGGCAAGAGACACCACACGGTACCTGCATGGGGAAGCGGGCTGCTCAAGCCCTTGTCACCCCCACTGCTCTGAGATGCCTCGGGTCTGCTCACAGCTGACAGTCTACAGCTACACTGGCCAGCAGCCACATGTGGCTACTTAATTTTAATTAATTAAAATTCAGTTGGATAAAAAAATGAACAGATAAATAAAGCAGGCCAGATAAAGGCGAATATGTGAAATGATGGCTATGTTAATAAGAGGTGGAACCCTTTAAATTTTAATTAAAATTCAATTGGCTAAAAAGTCAATAGATGAATACAGCAGGCCAGGAAAAGGTAAATATGTGCAGTGACTGTTGTTGTTGTTCAATTGCTCTGTCGTGTCCAACTCTTTGCAACCCCATGGATTGCAGCACACCAGGCTCCCCTGTCCTTCACCATTCCCGGGAGTTTGCTTGAACTCATGTCCATTGAGTCAGTGATGCCATCCAACCATCCCATCCTCTGTTGCCCCCTTCTCCTCCTGCCTTCAATCTTTCCCAGCATCAGGGTCTTTTCCAATCAGTCGGCTCTTCGCATCAGGTGGCCAAAATATTGGAGCTTCAGCTTCAGCATCAATCCTTCCAATGGATATATTAATTAACCCGATGAGGGGCGAAGGATCCTTTCACAATGTATATGTACACCAAATTATCCCACTGTGCCCTTTAAATACCATACAATTTTGTCAACTATGGTTCAAAAAAGTTGGGGGGGTATTTATTTATTTATCTATTCATTTATCAATTCAGTTCCTCGGTTGCACCAGTCACATTTCCTGTAGCTAGCAGTACCAAGTGGGATCGCACAGATTATAAAACATTTTGTCTTCGCAGAAGGTTCCTCTAGACAGCACTGTCCTGAAGGAGGCAGAAGCCTGATTCCTTGTTCTCTTCTGCCCATCGGTGGCTGCATGTTTGTAACAATACGAGAATACTCAGGAATTTACTCTGCCCGGCCCCAGCTGCTTTCTGGAATAAACGCCCCATCCAAACCCTAACTCAGTCTGAGAAGCCTTGGGCCGCTCTCGATAACACAGGCATGCCTGGCTGTCTGCCTTGCCCATTACTCACAGCCCTTCTGACACCAAGTCCTCATTCCTCATTTCTCCCTGTAACCACCGGCTCCTCCTCCGAGCCTGTCTGACAGGCTCGAAGGTTTCCGAAGCTCGCTTTTATATCGCAGGCACACAGCTTCACTAGCTCTGGAAAACGCGTTTTGGCACCCTGCCTGTCCCACCCCCTGCAGCTCACTGAGCGTGCTTTTTGTTCATCCAGGCACAGGCATTCCTGCCCCCAGCATCACCGGTGTTCACGCTCCTCCCCAGCACAGCTTGCTCTCTAGGCTCCTTGGGCGGACCTTAGAAAAACACAGCCCCTGACAGCTGGCCGCTCAGCCCTCCTCTCCCCACCCCGTCCACCTTCTCTGGCATTCCCCTTTCCTGATGGAGCTGTGGGCTAAGCCCTGGCCTGGACTGTGGGTACCAGACGGAGCAAGAAGCCCTCTCTTCTCTTGAGGCATCCACCATCCACCGGAGAGGTGGTCGACACAAGCACGGAGGGACATGGGGCGGGAGTTTGGATGGACCGATCTGGGTAAAGAGACGGCAGAAGAGTTGACCCGGCTGCAGGAAAGTGGAGATGTCCCTGGGACTCTCTCCTGCTCCAGGAGGATGCATATGAAAGGATTCCCGGCCGAGGCCTTCTTTTCTCTAAACTCCGTATCAGCTGCTGTCCTCGTCTAGGTCGTGAGAGCCCTGCCCATGTGTCCTCCCACTCCACGTGCCCTGTGCCCCTGACCTTGGAATTCTCACCAGCTCCAGGCCTCTCCCCTGCCTTGGTCACCAGCCCCCAGACTTTCCCACGCCCTGAACAGTCACACGCCTGGCTCCAGCCCTTCCGTCCTCCTCACCTTTCTCCTCTGTGCCAGCTTTAGAGCATGTCCCCAGACTGTCCCCATGCTATGGCCCTGGTGTTGACAATCCCCCTTCCTTGACCTCTGACCTCCACCACT
>SJYQ01005431.1:455540-495643 GCA_006410935.1 Redunca redunca
ACCAGAGCAAAAGCTAATGAAAGGGGTCAGGGCTGGAGACAGAGATCTGGAAGGCGTCTGTGTACACAAGAGCGGGTAGAACAGATGGGAGGGGCAGCACCAGTCTTGGGAAGATGGGGAGAATTAAATGAGTGAGTGAATATATGTGCAAGTGCAAAGCTGGGACATTTGCGTGGGAAGAGCACAAATGAACTGTCTTCACATTGACACCACCAGCCAGGCTCTTGGCCCCTAAGTGAAGACGATTGCGAATCCTGACAGGACTTGCAGTCATGTGTCGATATCAGAAAATTTTCATCTCAAACTTCCTCCTCAAAGTCTCAAACTTCCTCTTCAAAGATCGTGGCGGCGAGTCTTGTTTTTCTAAATATTTATCCAATGTGTCCATCAAATCTTTATTCAACCACCTTGCCCATGCTTCCTGGGGGGACTGAGAATGAATCTGGAGACTCTGGGCAGGCAGTTGGCCACCAGCCTCATTGTTCAAAAAGTTTTAGGGGAAATATGGCCCTGGGTTTACATTCGAGGGTTTCAGAAATGTCCTGGGGGAGGGACTGCCCTGGTGGTCCAGTGGCTAAGACCCCCTGCTCCCAATGCAGGGGGCCTGGGTTCGACCCCTGGTCAAGGGAACTAGATTCCACATGCCACAGCTACAGATTTCACGTGCTGCAATGAAGATGGGAGATCCTGCGTGCCATGGTTAAGATCTGGCACAGCCAAAGAAAGAAAGAAATATTTTAGAAAGAAAGAAATGCCTTGGGGAGCCAGAGTTGACAATCACTGACCAGATATAGCCCGTTCTCACCAGGAATTCCTTCTACTAACCCATGTGGAGTCCCTGGAAAGGAGAACAGTTTCAAGTCCACAACCTGGATTGTGTGTTGGTTTCCCACGTGGGCTCTATCCACACTCCCAGAGAACACCCACTGTCACACCACACCCTGCATCAAGCAGCTTCCCGCCAGCCTCTCTGGGGCTGTAAATACATGGGGCAACACAAACGCTGGGGTCCCGCAGGCCCCAATTAGGTCATTGGCAGGCTGTGTGGGCACAGCTGGTTCCTATAGAAGCCTAAGCCTTTGCCTTCGGCATAGATTGGCCACATCACCAACATTTGGATGGAATCCCATCTGGCTCACAACTCAAAACATTACTCTCAATCTACCCCAAATTAAAAAGGCCCAGATGTTATCTGGGGTGGGCCCCCCAGTCGCTTTTGACGGCTCCTCTCAAGCTTCCAAATACAACTTCCTAAGTGCCTTTCAAACAAAGAGACTCGTTTGTCAATCTGACAGCCGGATCCACGGTCCTTAATACGCTTCACGGGCCCCACTAGAAATGGAGGCTTGCCCACTTGTGTTTTTCAAGGCAGGAGAGAATTTGTTCCACATGCCTTCAGCAACTTCCAAACTGTCGAAGCTGGAGCCTCACAAACAGGGTATCATAACGTTCTGCTCCAGAAAGCGCCAGGGAGGCGCCAGAAGGCAGGATAGATTGCTGTGTGGCCACCCCTCCATGATCAACAGGGAACAGTGTTTCCCATAAATAGATGAAAATAAGAATCAATTAAGCATTGACTAGCTTAGCGACTTGCCCACTTATTGCCACTCCATCTCTAAGGGAAAAAACGTCTTCAGAGCCCCAGATGGTTTTGCCAAGTGTCAGCTTTTCACCTTTTTTTTTCTACACTATGAGAGTTTGTTTTTGTCAGAGTGGAGGCCACGGCGGAGGTGGAGGAGGCAGAAGGGTCCTTAAAAGAAGTGTTGCTTGGCTAGGATGAGCCAATGTGCACAGCTCTGTTGGGGGAAATCCCAAAGTGAGTTCTCATAAAATATGCTCAAGTCTTAGAAAGAGATAAAATCACTCCATCTGCCTCCCCTCTGCCTTGCAGCCTCTTCTGCTCCTTGTCTTCCTAAGAGAGTCTCCAAAGTCTCTCTAGACTTGCTTCTCTCTACTTCCTCACCTCCCTTTCAATTCCCAGCTCACCTCTAGCATCCCACAGAAACTCTTCATCATCAAGGTCACGCATGAAATCTTTGTGGCCAAACCCAACCTTGGATGGTAAGGACACTCCTCACTGAATCCCGCCTGGTTTCCCAGTGGCAGGTGGGCTGTTGGCCACGCCCTGCCTGAGACCCCCTTCTCTCCACTCTGGTCTCGGTTTCCTTCTCACCTCTCGCCTGCTCCTCCTGAGCTGCCTTCATAAGCAGTTCTTTCTCTGGTCACTCCTGAGACGATGGGCGCCGCAGGATGCTGGTTACAGCTGTCTCATTCTGCAGTCTCCTTGAATGAGCTTGCCCTTTACCATGACTTTCAGAATACTGTCTCCAGCCCAGATCTCTTTCCTGAACCCCTGACCCAGTACTCCAGTTGCTGTCATTTGCCTCCTCTCGGAGTCCCATAGGCATCTCAAATCAACAGTATAAACTGAACCCTCTTCTGTCTCATACCTCTACCGCAAAACTGCTGCTCTCTGATGGTCCCCCAACCCTCTAAATGGCCTGAGTACAAACACACGTTCCCCAGATGGTGACCCTGTGCCTCATTTCCTCATCTGTAAAATGGGAATGATGGCAGTTTCTATCCCAGAGGGTAGCTAGAAGTCTAAGTGAGGGACTTCCCTGGCAGTCCACTGGTTAAGACTCTGATCTTACAATGTGAGGGACCAGGGTTCAATCCCTGGTCAGGGATCTAAGTTCCAACATGCTATGTAGCATGGTGAAAAAAAAAAAAAGACTGAGTTAATGTATGCACACAGAACTGTTCTGGCACCCAGCAAGCGCTCAGTAAACACCAGCTATCACTATCGCCCACCCCAGACTCGCTTTAATTCGGTCCTTCATTATAAGAACTAGCTGCCTGGCTAGCCTCCCTGCTGCCCACCTTGCCCTTCTCCAATCCATTCTCTCCATCAACACGATTTTCCTAAAATATGCATCTGATCATCTCCCTCCCTCACTTCCTTGAGAATGAAGTCCAGGAACCTCTTCATGCCCTTTCTGCTCTGTCCCCTGCCTACATTTCGGCAGTGCCTCTCTCTACTCTCCTGGCCTCCCAGCCAAAGTACTAAATCTCCTGAACTGTTATTTTCAAGCATCACATGCTCACTTCTCTTGATCCCTGCCAGCAACCCCTTTCCCACCCTTTCTTTACCTAATTTGTATGTGTCCTTCAAGATTCAGCTCCAATGTTCCCTCCTCCAGAAGGCCACCCTGGAATATTCCGTGTGAATCTCTAGCATAAAATTTGCACATGATAATCATGTGTTTACTTATCCATCTCCCTACCAGATTGTGAGCTCTTTGAGGATATGACTCGATCTTATTTCTGCTCTTCGTATCTCAGCATTTAATAGTGCCTTGCATGTAGAGGATGTTTGATAATGTATTGAATGGAATGAATGACTCAATGAATGCATAAAAGAGAGAGAAAAGAGCCTACTTTATCATCTCACTATCCCTCTTGATACCCATCAGTGTCTTTCCCAACCTAGAAAATAAAGTCCAAATTCCACATCCTGGCTCCCGCTATCACTTTTTCCAGTGGCTGTACCCCCGCTCCTCTACAGTAGCCCCCTCTGATCCACGTGTTGCCCTCACACAGACCATGAGCCTTCCTGCCCCTTTCCTTGATAATTTCCTGCTGACTCATTCATTTATTGAGCATCTGATACGTGCCAGGCACTGGGTTTAGGCATAAGGGGGATACAGTGATGAACAGGGCTGACCTGGTTCTTCTCAGAGCTTACAGTCTAGCAGTAGAGACAGACAATCTATCAATCACAGATTAAGAGCTGTATCAGTTCAGCGGCTCAGTCTTGTCTGACTCTTTGCAACCCCATGGACTGCAGCACGCCAGGCTGCCCTGTCCATCACCAGCTCCTGCAGCTTGCTCGAACTCATGTCCATAGAGTCACTGATACCATCCAACCGTCTCATCCTCTGTCATCCCCTTCTCCTCCTGCCTTCAATCTTTCCCAGCATCAGAGTCTTTTCTAATGAGTCAGTTCTTCTCATCAGGTAGCCAAAGTATTGGAGCTTCAGCTTCAGCATCAGTCCTTCCAATGAATATTCAGCATTGATTTCCTTTAGGATGGACTGGTTGGATCTCCTTGCAGTCCAAGGGACTCAAGAGTCTTCTCCAACACCACCGTTCAAAAGCATCAATTCTTCAGCACTCAGCTTTCTTTATTGTTCAACTCTCACATCCATACATGACCAGTGGAAAAACCATAGCCTTGACTAGACAGACCTTTGTCAGCAAAGTAATGTCTCTGCTTTTTAATATGCTATCTGATTAGTCATAGCTTTTCTTCCAAGGAGCAAGTGTCTTTTAATGTCATGGCTGAAGTCACCATCATCAGTGATTTTGGAGCCTAAAAAAATAAAGTTTGTCACTGTTTCCATTGTTTCCCCATCTATTTGCCATGAAGTGATGGGACGGGATACCATGATATTAGTTTTCTGAATGTTGAGTTTTAAGCCAATTTTTTCACTCTCCTCTTTCACTTTCATTAAGAGGCTCTTTAGTTTTTCTTTACTTTTTGCTATAAGGGTGGTGTCATCTGCATATCTGAGGTTATTGATATTTTTCCCAGCAATCTTGATTCCAGCTTATGCTTCATCCAGCCGGGCATTTCACATGATTATTCTGCATCTAAGTTAAATAGGCAGAGTGACAATATACAGCCTTGACGTACTCCTTTACCAATTTGGAAACAGTCTGTTATTCCATGGTCATAGCAAACATCCTCTTCCAACAACACAAGAGAAGACTCTACACATAGGCATTACCAGATGGTCAACACCGAAATCAGATTGATTATATTCTTTGCAGCCAAAGATGGAGAAGCTCTATATAGTCAGTAAAAACAAGACTGGGAGCTGACTGTGGCTCAGATCATGAACTCCTTACTGCAAAATTCAGACTTAAATTGAAGAAAGTAGGGGAAACCACTAGACCATTCAAGTATGACCTAAATCAAATCCCTTATGATTATACAGTGGAAGTGAGAAATAGATTCAAGGGATTAGATCTGATAGATAGAGTGCCTGAAGAACTATAGATGGAGGTTCATGACATTGTACAGGAGGCAATGATCAAGACCATCCCCAAGAAAAAGAAATGCAAAAAGGCAAAATAGTCATCTGAGGAGGCCTTATAAATAGCTGTGAAAAGAAGAGAAGTGAAAGGCAAAGGAAAAGGAAAGATATACCCATGTGAATGCAGAGTTCCAAAGAATAGCAAGGAAAGATAAGAAAGCCTTCCTCAGTGATCAATGCAAAGAAACAGAGGAAAACAATAGAATGGGAAAGACTAGAGATCTCTTCAAGAAAATTAGAGATATCAAGGAGACATTTCATGCAAAGACGGGCGTGATAAAGGACAGAAATAGTATGGACCTAACAAAAGCAGAAGATATTAAGAAGAGGTGCCAAGAATACACAGAAGAACTGTACAAAAAAGATCTTCATGACCCAGAAAAACACGATGGTGTGATCACTCACCTAGAGCCAGACATCCTGGGATGTGAAGTCAAGTGGGCCTTAGGAGGCATCACCATGAACAAAGCTAGTGGAGGTGATGGAATTCCAGTTGAACTATTTCAAATCCTAAAAGATGATGCTGTGAAAGTGTTGCACTCGATATGCCAGCAAATTTGGAAAACTCAGCAGTGGCCACAAGACTGGAAAAGGTCAGTGTTCATTCCAATCCCAAAGAAAAGCAAAGCCAAAGAATGTTCAAACTACCACACAATTCCACTCATCTCACACACTAGCATAATAATGCTCAAAATTCTCCAAGCCAGGCTTCAACAGAACGTGAACCATGAACTTCCAGATGTTCAAGCTGGATTTAGAAAAGGCAGAGGAATCAGAGATCAAACTGCCAACAACCACTGGATCATCAAAAAAGCAAGAGAGTTCCAGAAAAACATCTACCTCTGCTTTATTGACTACGCCAAAGCCTTTGACTGTGTGAATCACAGCAAACTTTGGAAAATTCTTCAAGAGAAATCTGTATGCAGGTGAAGAAGCAACAATTAGAACTGGACATGGAACAACAGACTGGTTCCAAATTGGGAAAGGAGTACGTCAAGGCTGTATATTGTCACTCTGCTTATTTAACTTACATGCAGAAGTGCAGTCTACGGGGTTGCAAAGGGTCAGACACGACTGAAGTGACTTAGCATGCATGTACGCGTGGGGGAAAAGGGATAAACCAAAAATGGTACAGACATGGCAACTTCAGTCTGGGTCCAAAGTCCAGAACTTAATGGTACCCACTCTCATCAGCATCCTTCCAGGCAGAACTAGCTTCTCCTGGATCCTCTCTTCACTGATTCTGACATCAGAAGCCAGTTGCTTATTTCTTCATGGCTTATTTCCTCCTCAGACCCAGCAGAGGAAAGGAGACCTACGGTCTGTTGACTCACCTGCTTTATCTTACTCAAGAGACAAGTTAACCCATCAGAACATTCTTTGATTGGGTCCTGCTACCTAGGACCACGTTCTCTTTTGATTCATGAGCAGCAACTGAATTCTGAACAGGGTGGCCTTGGTTTCTGACGGTTGTTGTTTTTTTCATATAAGGGGGGAAAAATTCTGTAGAGGACACCTCCTTATGCAGGCTGAAAGCTTTTTCTTGCCAATGGAGAAGGCTAGATAGTCACAGATAATTTTTTTAGAAATATCAACCAGAACGAATGCATGAATATGAACAGTCTCGCTGACGGCAAGGGCAAGGGCAAGGGAATCTGGAAAAGACATCTCTTTCCTATTTCTCTCCTCCTCCTTCCCGCTTGAAAACAACCGTTGCCCTCCAGGGCCGCAGAAGTCCCTATTGTTTATGTTGTGACAAATGGGCCGAACAGTGCCTGTAATCATTCCCTGTGAGCAAGTACATCTTGGTGCTAATCTGTTAGCTCTTGCGGTAAAGCATCTCTGGTTTCTCACCGACTGAGATCTCTCTCCTTTTTGCATTTAAAAATTTTAACAAAGACCTCGTGCCTGTGTGCATGCTCAGTCGTGTCCTATTCTTTGTGACCTCATAGACGGTAGCCCACCAGGCTCCTCTATCCATGGAATTTTTCAGGCAAAAATATGCCATTTCCTCCTCCCTGGGATCTTCCTGACCCAGGGATCGAAGCTACATCTCCTGCATTACAGACAGATTTGTTACCGCCACTGGGGAAGCCCTTAACAACAGCCAACTGGCTATTAATACAAATATTAGTTATCTGAATAATCCAAGTTACCTGCATGTCTTGCTCCATCAAGGAGCGGATGCTGTCTGAAGGCAACAACTCTGAGCGTACAGCACAGACTGTAATGCTGTCAATCAATTAATTAATTAATCAATTGCAGAGTGAATCAATATTAGTTAATGAATTGCTTTAAATCTTGCAGCACAACCTATCATGGAACAACAACCACCAAAAAAAAAAAAAATCAGTCCTAAATGAGACTTATCACTCCCTGGTTTACTTGCTTTCTGGGTTTTTTTGGTTTGGTTTTGTTTTACGGTCACACCATGCAGCATGTAGGATCTTAGTTCCTTGACCAGGGATCAAACCCATGTCCCTGCAATGAAAGTGCTGAGTCTTAACCACTGGGCCAGCAGGAGGTCCTGTTTTATGTTTTCAGATAGCACTTCCTATCCTTCAACACAATTAGGTGACAAAGGACAGGAAGATAGTATATGACCAAGGTCTCGAGGAGAGCCAAGAAGACTGTGAAAGAAAGAAGCAGAAGGAGAACAGGACCCCAGAAAAGACACCACATCTATGAAGAGTGCAGGCTTCCCAGGTGGTGATAGTAAGTAAAGAACCCGCCTGCCAATTCAGGAGACATAAGACACGCAAGTTTGATCCCTGGATATGGGAGATCCTCTGGAGGAGGGCAATGCAACCACTCCAGTATCCTTGTCTGGAGAATCCCCATGGACAGAGGAACCTGGCGGGCTACAGTCCATGGGGTCACAAGGAGTCAGATATGACTGAAGCAACTAAGCACGCACGCATGGTGAGGAATGCAGACAGTCAGCTGTCGAGGGGAGGATGAACTGGTAGGGCCTTTGGGCTTGTGAGTTGAGTGGGACCTGACAGCATCCATTCAAATAAAAAAGCACACCGCCTCTTCGATGGAGCAGTTTTCCATCTTGGAATCTGCCCTAAAGAAGTGTGTCCACATGTATCCCAAGTAGCAAGAATTAAGATTTTTTCTGCAGCACTGTTTGTGAGAACAAACATTTAGAAACAGCCTAATGTTCATCAATGAAAGGATGATAAAATTAAGGAGGGCAAATGCTTATTATGTATTTCCCCCCAGTTCCCTGCAACAGTTAAAATGGAGGTCCCTTGGGGAAATTTTCCGAGACATATTGATAAGTAGGAGAAAAAAGATGGAATGACACACACAGTGTGGTCTCATTTGTATTAAAAATACCGCCACACTAGACTAAACTGTATATTTATAAATGCACGTGTGTGCATGGTCACACACAGAAGAATTCTGGAGGATTTAAAAAATACTGACAGCTGCTCAGAACAAAACTGAGAGTGCAAGACTTTCCACTTTCTCTGGATCCCTGGACTATTTATAATAAGAATGCTCTTGTGTATTCATGGGTTAATTGTCCAGGTTTTTAAAAGTAATGTTGTTTGTCTTTGGCTCTGCTGGGCCCTCACTGCGGTGTGGGCTTTCCTCCAGTTGTGGCCACCTCGGGCCGCTCTCAGAGTCGCGATGCTCAGGCTTCTTATTGTGGTGGGTCTCGTGTGGTGGAGCACAGGCTCAGGGGCTCGTGGGCTTGTGGGCTCAGCAGCTGCAGCTCCTGGGCACTCGAGCACAAGCTCAGTAGCTGCGGCACTCAAGCTTAGTCGCTCCATGGCATGTGGAATCTTCCCAGATCAGAGACCAAATCCGTGTCTCCTGCACGGACAGGCGGATTCTTTAGCAGCTAGACTCAGTGACTAAACACCACCACACCAGGGAAGCCCAGTTGTTTAAAGGCATTTGTAATGCCGCTGCTTATAGATCTGTTTTCTGGTTTGGACCCGGCATCAAACAGACAGGCTCGCCTACCAGGAGTGCGGCTTCTGCTCCGCCAGCCAAGGACCGCTTCCTCTCCCGGCTGGCCCTGCCACACCTCCCCCAGAGAAGAGCCTCCACCAGACCCCGCTTCTGCTCCCGGCACATGCAGAGGCCATAGGGAAACACCAACAGCTTGGAAGTTTCCCCTTCTAGGAAAAGCAAATTTGTAAAGATTTTTGTCTAGTTATATATATATATAAAAAATAGTGTCCCACCCTACCCAGGTCTGGAGCCAGAGTGCACCGTTCCCTAAGATTGAAGAGTGTAGTGCTTGGCACCATGCCCATCCTCCATCCACGTAAGACAGGTTTAATTAGCCCAGTGAGTTGGATGAGATTGAATTAGATTGGATTGTGCTGATTAAGTTGGATTAGATTGATAGCTATCATTAATGATTCCATAACTCCTAAAAGTGTATTTTTCTCTCCCTTGCCTCAACCATGTATCACAGGGCTGTCCCCACTCTCAATTTTCATCCCTCCTCTTGACACCACCTCCCTGCCCCACCCTACAGGCAACAGGTAACATATATACTTCCAGGTCTTTCTTTTCCTTGGCACATGCCTGTCTCTGGAACTGAGACATTCCTGTGTGTGTCCCCCAGTGCTCAGTACATATTAAGGCCTCCATCAATGTGTATTGAATTGAGTTGAACTCAGCCACCCAAACCTCCAAGAAAAGGCCAGGAGGGAGTCAGCCAGCAGCAGTAGGAGTGAGCAGACTCAGCCAAGGTCAGGGGTGCTCTACCCAGGGCAGTCAGGATGCTCCTGAAGTCAAGCCCCAGGCCTACTGCTGGGGCAGGTGCTTCTGTGACCCCAAGGGAAAGTATGCTGGGGACACACTGGTGCTTGGTGATGGCAGATGGAAGAAAAGGCAGCTGAACCTAGCTACATTTAGAACCTCAATGAGGAAGCACACAGGCAGGGCCTCCCCGCCTTTCAGAGCAGACAAGACAGCATGGGAAACATCACTTTGAAGAAATGATTTTCACGGTATCAGGAGACCTCCCTGGCAGTCCAGTAGTTAAGACTGCAATTCCACTTTCGGGGGCACTGGTTCAATCCCTGGTCTGGGAACTAAGATCCCTGCCTGCCTCAAGGCATGGCCAAAAATAAAAGTCAAGGAAGCAGAACTGGTACTTCTTGAGACCAAAATCTTTCTAAATGCTTTCAGAATCCTACCCTCGATCCCGGGTGTGCGTCTCAAATTTAATAAGGTATAAAAGATTGGAAACCATTTTACATAAAATCAAACTGGAGCACAGAGAAGCTAAGAAACTTGCCAAGGACATGCAGCCAGCAAGTAGTACAACCTGGAATCAGGACCAGCTTCACACCAAAGCCAAGAACTCAAACCATTTAGAACTTGGCCTTCAGTTACCCTGGGGTGCTCTGCTTTTATTCTATCCAGAACAGGAACTCAGAGAGGAACCCAGACAGGAAACACGGCCTCCCTCTGAGCAGGTGTTGTGAGAAGTCCCAGGTGTAGGGAAAAGAAAGTCAGCTCAGGAAATGGAGATGACTAGAAGGCCTGCAGGGAAGGGGCCAGGCAGGCATGAATTCAGCACAGGTACAGTGGCTCCAAAAAGAATATGATGGCAGGGGTCCTACAGGCCAGCAAGGTTTTCACATACACTCAGTGAAGAAGCTTTGGGGGAAAACAGAAAAATGGGAAAAAAAAGAACCCATAGAACCCCCACTTAAAGGAAGGCATGGTTATGCTTTGGGTATCTTTCCTTGCCATTTGTCCTTTCTGGGCCTTGCTGTTTGTTCGGGGTCACAAGGAGCAGATCGCCTTCAGAGGATAATGCCTGGAATAGGCCATGGCCCTTGAAGGCTGCAGAAGGGCTTATAGAGAGACAAGAGCACACAGTTCATGGCATCTGAAAGCTGGAACCAAGGAGCTGCTCTCTCTTACTCCATCTGCACGTGTCCCTCGCTTCGTCTCATCCTCTCGCCCTTTCTCTGCCTCCCAGTCCCCCTCCTCCTCCTCCTTCCTCTTCCTTCTCTACCCTCTCTTCCCCCCTCCCTGTCACTCTTTCTCTCTCTCTCCTTTCAGAGGCTACACAGCATGCTCTCCATCTCTCTGTCCTCTCCCTGCTGGCAGCCTTCCTAACCCAACATACACATTTGCGCATGGTTTTACCTCCTCATAACCTCCACTCGCCCCAGGTCCATGGTGACTGGGCCCTCTCAGTAGGGCTTTGAGTGGGGCAAGTTCTGACAATCATCTCTAGTCCACATTATTCATTGAACTTGGGTTTCATTCTCTCCTTTTGTCCTTAAGCACCCTTTCCCATGAGCATCTTCTCCTGTCGTGAGCCCTCGTTAACATCAGTGGCAGCCTTCCATCACAGTTCATTCAGTGGAGATGCCTTCATCCGTTCAGTTCAGCCTCTCAGTTGAGTCTGACTCTCTGCAATGCCATGGACTGCAGCACGCCAGGCCTCCCTGTCCATCACCAACTCCCGGAGCTTACTCAAACTCATGTCCATTGAGTCGGTGATGGATGCCATCCAGCCATCTCATCCTCTGTCATCCCCTTCTCCTCCTGCCTTCAATCTTCCCCACCATTAGGGTCTTTTCCAATGAGTCAGCTCTTCGCATCAGGTGGCCAAAGTATTGGAGTTTCAGCTTCAACATCAGTCCTTCCAATGAACATTCAGGACTGATTTCCTTTAGGATTGACTGGTTGGATCTCCTTGCAGACCAAGACTCTCAAGAGCCCTCATGGACACCATCTTTCTTTGTCCTTAGACTCTCAGGATCTCAGGTGTGATGCTGGTCATGAGTGACCACTGCGGGCCAACTACTTTACCCAGGTTGCCTCATCACAGCCATCTTGCAATGGGCTTCTTATAGATGGGGAAACTGAGGCTTAATAGTGGAAAGAGTAGTGGAAAATGCATCTCACTACTAAGATGCCAAACCCAGACCTTTCAGCTTCCAAAGCCTGCACCCTTTCCCCCTAACCCTGCTCTGAGCTCACAGGCTGGCCAAGGAGCCAGGCCTTCTGACCACCTGTATAGGCAGAATTCCCTGTAACCAAAAGGAACAGAGATCCTCGATTAAGAAGAATCCATTTCAGAGCTCCACATCTTCTGATGCCAATTTCTCTTTGAATGTGATTGATGTTGCTTTATTTTACAAGCTTTTAAGAAGTCACTTAATGAGAGCAACCCATTTCCTGATGGCTAGCAAACATCTCTATTACTATGGCCATTCCCCGAGGCTTACTCATTTCTTCAGTTGGTCCTAGTAGAAATGAGGATGAGTCACTGTTGAAATTTTCCAAGGAAACATAGCCCCATTTTGTCCACACACTATGGCAACAGTCAAAAGACACAGGATGGTACTGTCCTTGCTGTGCATCTAGGCAGCACAAGGGGCCTGCCCGGGACTGCATTCATTGTGGCACTGCTTTCCCACATGTCTTCTAGCAGCAGACAGTATTATTCATCCTCTGCCCAGTGGGGAGATGCATGTGTCATCACGGAGCAGGACTGAAGGCTGAGCTCCCTGCCTGCTGCCTTGCAGGGAGAGAGGAAGCAGCAAATACAGCCCCAGAATGGAGGACAGAGGCCCTGGGTATAATCCTGACTGCATTCGCTCTCTGGGTAGCCATGAGCTGGTTGCTATACCTCTTTGGGCCCCAGATTCCCTACCTGTCCTCCTGACACACACGCCCTGTGTGCTTGGTGATGTTCAGCTCTTTGTGATCCCATGGACTGTAGCCCGCCAGGCTTCTGTGTCCATGGGATTCTCCAGGCAAGAATACTGGAGTGGGTTGCCATGCCCTCCTCCAGGGGAATCTTCCTGACCCAGGGCTTGGACCTGTATCTCCTCCATCTCCTGCATTGACAGGCAGGTTATTTACCACTAGTGCCACCTGGCAAGTTCCTACCTGTCCAGTGGGCTAATAACACCTATCTATCTCACTTGGCTCTTGAAAGAATCAGATTTGGTAATAACTAGGCAAGTACGTCGGAGAAGGCAATGGCACCCCACTCCAGTACTCTTGCCTGGAAAATCCCATGGACAGAGGAGCCTGGTGGGCTTCTGTCTATGGGGTCGCACAGAGTCGGACATGACTGAAGCGACTTAGCAGCAGCAGACAAGTACGTCAATTGTGAAGAAGCTCCATCTCTCCTTTCTGCATGGAGGGTTGATGACACAGAGTTGGGTCAGGCATACCTGACTCAAATCTGCTCTCTTCTTGGGCAAAGCATTTAAGCCCCAATATTAAAATGAGCCTGGTGTAGAGCTGGCTTAAACGGGTGGTGGTGGTAGAGGCTCTGATTCCTGCATCCAAGCAAGATGTAGTAACAGAGTGGGCTTATTGTCTTCCCTAAAACAACCCTCCCCTCAAAGAATACTTTTCAAGTGTTCTGAATATTAGACAACAAAGAGCAGTGATCCCCAGAGATGGGAAACAAAAACGTTGAGCACTATGACTGCCCCAGCTTGCATCCTTAGAGAGTGTCCAGACCACAGTGCATGCAGGCAGACCCAGGCAGAGCCCCCAGGGATGCCCTGAGTTGGGAACCCTTTGCTGAGGGTCCAGGAGGACCAAGGCAGCCAGAGTTCACAGGAAAGATGAGAGAGGAGAGGACGGCCCAGAGAGAGAAGGCCAGAGATTTACAGAGGGACCCCCTTCAGAATTCAGGCTCCCAACTGGGGTATGCATGTGAGAAAACTACCCGAGGTCAGGGAAAGAATGACCTAAGAGGGTTGGAGGGAGCAGTGCCTGGCACCCACACAGAACTAGGGAGAGTGTCAATTCCTACAGCCACTCTGGAAACCCTCATAATTCCTGGGACATGGGGCAAGGTGTCCATTAGGGCCTTGCCTCTGTAGTAGGGAATAATTACCCCCAGACCAAAAGCTGCTCTCCTTCCTCCTACCAAATCCTGAAGGAAACCCACCAAAGGTCAAACTATTTCCAACTAACTTAAATGTGTCTCAGAACAAATCTCAAGAAAATGTATAGGGATATAAAAATACATGATACCCAACATGGTAAAATTCACAATGTCTGGCATCCAATCAAATATTACTAGTCACACAAAGAAGCAAGAAAATATAACTTATAAAGAGGAGAAGGATCAATCCTTTGAAACCAACCCAGAACTAACACATGGACTTCCCTGATAGTTCAATTGGTAAAGAATCTGCCTGCAATGCAGGAGACCCGGGTTCGATCCCTGGGTTGGGAAGATTCCCCTGGAGGAGGGAAAGGCCACCCACTCCAGTATTCTGGCCTGGAGAATTCCATGGACTGTATAGTCCATGGGGTCGCAAAAAGTGGGACACTACTGAACGACTTTGACTTTCACTTTTTCAGAACTAACACATGTAAGAGAAAACCAAGAAGGTCATTAAAGAATATAACTAAACCCTATATGGTCAACATATGAACTTGGAATATATATTTTTAAGGCCCAAATTGAGCTCCTAGAGATAAAAACTATAATGTCTGAGACAGCAAATGCACTGGAGGGAATTAACAGAAGATTGTTTCAAGCAATATTATAATAATACTTGAGGAAGCGATTAGTTAACTTGAAGAAATAGTAATGAAATAGAGAGAAAACAAAGAATTTTTTACATGAAGAGTATCAGTGAGCCCTGGGACAGTGTCAAGTGACCTAACTTATGTTTATTTGGATTTTTTAAGAAAGGGGAAGGGCAGAGAGAAATATTTGAGGAGATCATGGCCAAATTCTTTCCAAACTTCTTGAAAACTATAAATCCACAGATCTTAAAAGCTTAACAAACCCCAGTCTCAAGAAACTTGAAGAAAACTAGTCCAAAATTGTTTAAAATCAGTGATGAGAGAAAAATCTTAAAAGCATCCTGAGGAAAATAACTCATTTCTCATACAGAGAAGCAAAGAAAAGGATGACTGTAGATTTCTCATTAAAAATAATGCAAGTAAGAGGACAGTGAAGCAATATCTTTCAAGTACTGAAGGAAGAAAACCTCAATCTGGAATTGTATACCCGGTGAAAATATCTTCACCAAAAAAAAAAAAGGCTTTTTTCAGGCATATAAAAGCTGAAGATCCAGCGGGTCCATCACCAGCAGGTCTGAATTCCAAGAGACATTAGAGTTCTTTAAGCAAAAAGAAATGATGCCAGATGAGAATATGGATTCACATAAAGGGAATGAACAGAGATGAGCAGAAATGATAACTATGTTGGTAAGTATGTATTTTTCTTATTTGAATACATTTAAAAGATAACTGAGGGGCTTCCCTGGTGGCTCAGTGATAAAGAATCTGCCTGTCAATGGAGGAGACGCAGATTAGATCCCTGATCCAGGAAGATCCCACGTGCCAAGGAGCTATGAAGCCCATGTGGCACGACTTTTGAGCCTGTGCTCTAGAACTCGGGAGCTGCAACTGATGAGCCTATTGCTGCAACTGCTGAAGCCCACCAGCCACAGCGCCTGTGCTCTGCCACCAGGGAAGCCACACGAGAAGGCGGAGTGCACCGCTAGAGAAGAGCCCAGACAGCGGTGCGGACCTGGCACAGCCAAAAATAAACAGATTTTTTTAATTATTTAAAAAAAAAAGATAACTGTTTAAATAATAACAATGTACTATGGAAGTTTATAGCAGAAGTGTAAGTAAAAAGAATGCCAGCAATAGCATAAAAGCCAAGAGATGGGAAATGAAAGAGGACTATTGAAAGATTTCTATATGATACATGAAGTATTACAAAATCACAGGAAGGGTAGCAGTGATAAGTTAAAGGTGCACACTGTTATAAACCCTACAGCAAGCACAAGAATATCAAAACAAGGTCATAGCTAATAACCTAACAAAGGGTATGAATCAAATCACACACAAAAAAACCACTCGTGTCATAGAAGGCAGAAGTAAGGGGAAGGGAGAACAAACAGATCAACAGATAGCAAGATGATAGACAACTCTGACATCCATAATTACATCAGGAAAGTGGCCTGCTGTTGTTTCATGTCTGAGTCACGTCCAACACATTTGTGACCCCATGGACTGTAGCCCCCCAGGCTTCTCTGTCCATGGGATTTTCCAGGCAAGCGTACTGGAGTGGGTTGCCATTTCCTTCTCCAGGGATCTTTCTGACCCAGGAACTGAATCCACATCTCCTGCACTGGCAGGCAGGGTCTTTACCACTGAGCCAGCAGGGAAGCCCTGAACATGGTTTAAGCACTACATTTAATCTCAAGATAGATGGTCAAATTGAATAAAAAATCAATTCCCAACTATACTCTAGTTACCCAAAAAGCAAAAACCTGTGTTTTAAATATAAACATGAAAACTGTTTTGTTTTGTTTTAAATTAAGGATGGAAAGATATATGCTGTACTTGCACTAATCAAAAGTTGGTATGTCAGACAAAGTAGATTTCAGAGCCAATGATATTGCCAGAGATAAAGGAGGTCATTTCCTGATGATAAAAGGGTCAATTCATCAAGAAGGCATAACAACCTTAAACATTTATGCTCCTAATAACAAAGCTTCAAAAAGGATGTAAAGCAAAAATGGATAGAGCTGCAAAAACAGAAATAGATAACTCTACAATTATAATTGATGATTTCAGACTCCTCTCTCAATAATTAATAGGACAAGTAGACAGAAAACCAGCAAGGATATAGAATATTTGAACAACACTATCAACCGAGTTGACCTCGTGGACATTTATACAGCACTCCCTGAAACAGTTGCAAAACATCCATTCTTTCCAAGTACACACAGAACATTTGCCAAGATAGACAATATTCTGGGCCATAAAGCAAATTTCAATAAAGTTAAAAGGATTCAAGGAAAATAAAGTATCTTCTCTGATTATAATGGAATTAAATTAGAAATCAATAATAGAAAGATACCTGGAAAATTCCCAAATATTTAGAAGCTAAGTAGCACAGTTCTAAATAATCCATGAGTGAAAGATGAAATCAAAAGGGAAATTAGAAAGTATTTTGAACCGAATAAAAATGAAAGTCTCTCATACAAACATTTGTGGATGCCACTAGAGCAGTACTAAAAAGGGAAATTTGTAAAATTAGGCACACATATTAGAAAAAGAAAAGTCTCAAATCAATGACCTCAGCCTCCACATTAAGGAACTAGAAAACAGAAAAGCAAATTCAATCAAAAGTAAGCACAGTAAAGGAAATCATTAAGACCTGAATACAAATCAATGAAATATAAAAATAGAGGAAAACAATGAAGCCAGAAGATTTTTTTGAAAAAAGATAAATAAAACTGATAAACCCCTACTCAGCATGATCAGAGGGAGGGAAAAAAAACACAAGTTATCAGCATGAGGAAGGAGAGAAATGACATCAGTATTGATTCTTTTTTTAAAATATTTTTTAATGTGGACCTTTTTTAAAGTTTTTATTGACTTTGTTACAATATTGCTTCTGATTTATATTTTGGTTTTCTGGTCTCCAGATATGTGGGATCTTAGCTTCCTGACCTTTGCACACCCACACCCTTTGCACTGGTAGGCAAAGTCTTAATAACCACTGGAGTGCCAGGGAAGTCCCTAGATTTTATAGACAGAGAAAAAGTAGTAAGAGAAAATGATTAATAACCTATCCAATAAATTCAGCAACTTAGGACTTGGGGCTGGGCTGCAACAGTTAAAGTTTGCAATCACTTAAGTTTCTGAAGCTTCTAGTGACTGCATCTAGGGTTGCCAACCATCCTGGTTTACCCAGAACTGAGGGGGTCTCAGGGGATATGGGACTTTTGATGCTAAAATTAGAATGGTCTAGAGGCCTCCCTCCTCTTAGTCACCCTCCCTTCCCCACAGTCCAATCACCCAGAAGCCACAGCTGCCCATAGAAGGATCTTGACTCTGCCCTGCGACCTCTGGGTTGCCTGAGTGGGTCTTTGCTTGACCTTCTCTGCGTACTGGCCCCAGGAATCAGAGCCAGGGTCTTACACCAGCACCCCAGGCTGCAAATACACCCAATTAATCCTCCCTTTGCTTTGGGGGAGGTCACCAGGTTCTCAGAAACAGCCTCCGGATAATGCCTTAAAAAGTGACTCCCAACAGCCAGGACTGGAAGTGGCTTTGAAGGCGTAATTGGTCTTGCCCCAGCCCATTGGCATCCTCTGCCTCGCTAACCATCACCGCTGAGGGTTCACTTTTCCTTCTTTTTAAACTTCTCTGCGTTTCTGCCTCTCCCTGCCCTAGTAGGAGTTCCTGCGTATTTGAGACAAGGGAGGTATTCCAAAAGTCAGACTTCACAGCCATCCCCGAGCCCGCCCCCGCCCCTCAGGTACCCTCCGTGGCTCCCTGCTGTCTAAAGAGTCGAGTGTGGTTTCATGGAGCCAAAGTTCAAGGCCTCCTGTCATCCTGGCTCACACTGCCTGAGGTGCTCTATCAAACGGGGCCACTCACGGCAGGCCCCTGACTCTGAACTTTTGTCTGCTCTATTTCTACTTCTCAGAATTCCCTCTCTTCCAGCTCTTCATGTATAAATCTAACAAGCTTCTTGTCCTGCTCACCTTACGCGCCACCTCCTCCAGGAAACCAGCTCAGATGCCCACAGCTGGAAGTGAGGTATTTTTTTTCCTCTGAATCAGCTTTGCCTGTGGCTCTTCACAGTCTCTGCTGTTCGTTAGAGTTCTTCACACACACAAGTTTTCTAGACGCCTAAATTCTAATCCCTCCTTGACAGCAGGTGCCCCATCTTCTAATCCTTGCCCAGGGCTGTCCAGCCATGAGCTGGCCCCATCATTTACCGCCCCCTCCCAGAACCTTGTATTTTAACCATCATAATAAATAGCTTGTCAGGCATGCCACAGCTAGAGAAACCCACGTGCTGCAACTAAGGCCCAACGCAGCCAAATAAATAAATCTATGTATTTTAAAAGGAAAAACGGTAAATGCGATTTTTTTATTTATTTCAATGGGAGGATAATTACAGTACTGTGATGGTTTTTGCCATACATCAGTATGAATTGGCCCTAGGTATACATGTGTTCCCTCCATCCTGAACACCGCCCTGCCCACCCTGTCCTTCCAGATTGTCACAGAGCCCCATCTTTGCGTGCCCCGCTTCATACGTCAAAGTTGTGCCGGTCATCTATTTTACAGACGATAATGTACAAGTTTCAATGCTATTCTCTCAAATCATCTCACCCTCTTCTGCTCCCACTGAGCCCAAAAGTCTGTTCTTTACGTCTGCATCTCCTTTGCTGTAAATACAATTTTAAAAAAACAACAACAACAAACACACAAATGGCTTGTTGGTCCCCCAAAGAAACATGCTCGCTCACTGAAGATTCTGGGCTTTTGCCCATGCCGTTCCCTGTCATGCCTCTCCTCTGGGACCACTTGGGAACTCATCCATCATTTCACAACCCCAGGTTGACTTCCTCAAGTCCCCAGGCTCCCACCTTTTGCCAAGGGAGCCCTTATTACTCTGTACTCTCCCAACTCCTTGCATCTCTGTCCCCTCCCCACCACTATCATGGTGGCACTCTGCGGGCATCTTCTATGTCCCTGATGCCCAACAGAGGACCTGACCCCCGATGAAGCACCCAGCAGATGTTTTGCTGGATGAATAATTGAGCGTCAACACTCTTTAGTTATGATTTGCTGATGAACTGACAGCTCACCACTTCCGAAAGCCCATCCTCATTTACTTCCTCCTGTACTGAAAGCTGATCAACATTGCTGTGTAACTGCAGGAAAGTTAGTTTCCATCTCTGAATCTTCAGTTGTTCGCCTATAAGGAATTACAGTTGATAGAAAAAGAGGGCCTTGCCAAGTTTCCCTTTTTTCTGATCCTAGATCCGTGGCACTGAGCTTTAGCCTAAAATCTTTCATATTTATGTGTCTGGTCTCTTCAAGTGATCCATGAAGACATCCTTTCCCCCAGGCCAAGTTGAAGACCAGGCTGGGTGCCCCCAAAGCCCTAATAAATGCCTTCTGAATAAATATTAGGCCATTCAGGGGGTCCAGGGAATGACGCCAGGAAGCAGGGTGAGAATCTCTAGGAGTGCATCATCAGAGACAGCCATTGTTCCCCCAGGCGCCACCTTGCTGTCATTCTTCCCAAGTCATTCTTTCCAGCCCTCCTGGCCCACGAGTAAGTCCCCAGCCCCATAAGCTCTTTACTGTCTCCTAGTAACAAAGACATCCTCTTTCCAACACAGAAGCTCCCACCATGGGGACCAGCAAGAAATGGGTTCACATGACCTCAAAGGAAATTCTGATCCAAAAGATGTCCCTGGGGTCTTTCGTGATGGGGAAGGACCTGGTGAAAGAGGGCCTTGCGGAGCCAGAGTAGGAGGTGATTTAGCGTGTGCTTTAGTGACCCACCAGCCTGAGATGGACACTCTGCTCTGCCTTCACCAGCTGTGGCATCTTAAACAAGGCCCTCAGTCTCTCAGGCTTTGCTTCTCCAAATGAAATGGAAAGCGTTTCAACTTCAAAGGGCTGTTGTGAGGATTAAATGGAATAAACAATTTAAAAATCTGATTTACAGATTTTTTTTCATTTTACGCCATTATTCTTTCAAGTGCGTAACTCGATTTCTCCCCAGTTTCCGTTCTCTCTCCTGAGCTTGTCATGTCACATGAGGCTGCAACATCTGTGTCTGATATTAGAGACACGGAAACCATGCTCTTACTGCAATTTCTTGCACATGGTAGATACTTCATAAATGTGTACGCCCGATGGCTGAATAAATATTTGGTCATACCTGGAAGGTGAGGATGGAAGTTGCCCCCCCCCATCACTTGAGTAAGAAATAATTCATTCAACCATTTTAATAGATATAATGCCTCTAATTGTGCTATTAATTTTCATAAATTAATTTAACTCCCAAACAACCCTGTCCACTCAGTGTGGTGCATCCTCAGTTTTCATCTGGTAAAACTGACACCAAGAGGCCTAACCCACAGACCTTGTAAGTGACAGGGCTCTGGTTCAAGTCCAACTTTTCTTTAAGTCCACACCCTTACTGTGCAAAGGATTTATCATCTTTCCGTTTCAGAAGTTACAGCCATGCAGCACTGTAGACTTGGAAAAGACACAAAAGTAGAAAGCATCAAAGTTTAACCACCTAATGACATCATGAGTTGAATACCTTGAAATAATTTTTTAGATCTCTTTTTCTAGATTTTGTGAGTTTGGTTTTGGTTTTTTTAAGCCATCATCATGCGATATAAGCAAGTGTATATCCTTACTTAATAGTCTGTTGAAAGCATGCTCTCCTTGTTTTTACAATTTGCTCCATCAAGTGAATGGCTTCGTAATATTTCCATCAAATGGACATACCGTAATTTACCTATCATCTCTCTATTGCTGCACTGAAATGGCTTTCTCTGTTTTTGCTATTGTAAATAAAACTCAGCCTGATCCTTGTGGACCGAGCTTGAAGATGATCTTCTTAGGCTAATTTTAATTCTTTCCTTATGCTAGTTTCTAGAAGGATGGGATTTTTGAGTCAAGGGAAATGAACATTTGTAAGGCTCTCGAAAAATAGAGTGCCAAGTGTATTTTCTCAAAGATTTTCATGTTACAAAAAAAAAAAAATGGAGAGTAGAGACCAAAGAAAGATAGATGGTTACCAGACAGCTGACAGCCACAGACAAGAGAAAACAGAGCCTGCCAGCTATAAAGCTTTATCATGGGCTAAGCTGTGTCAGAGAGAAGCGATAGCAAAAAAAAACTGTTTTCTTCTTTGGAAGGAAAAAAAATAAATACAGCATGTGGATTAGTGAGATATTTTCAATCACTCTAAAAGCACAACAGGTGTGGTACTAGCTAAAAAAAAAAAGAAAGAAAGAAAGAAAAAAGCACATGTAAATCTACTCTTCGCAAACAATTCTTCCAGCCTTTTCCCATCTGCCACACCTCTGGGCTTTGAGAAAGAAGGCCCAGGTTCTAACAGGAGGCCGGTTACTGAATACCCTTGTGTTTGCTGTCTTTTCTGTGGCTTTGTTTATAGTCCGGCCTGGCCTGCCTCCCAGGGGTTCTTAGAAGGAAAAAATAAGTTCATGTATATGAAAATCCTTTGTAAAATTTCCATCACTGATATAATTTGTTGGTCAAAAAATAATTTCCTATTAGATTGGGATTGACATATATGCACTATGGATACTATGTAGATAAATAGATAATTCATGAGAACCCACTGTGTAACACAGGAAGCGCTACTCGGTGCTCTGCAGTGACCTAAATGGGAAGGAAATGCAAAAAAGAAGGGATATATGTGGACATATAGCTGATTCACTTTGCTGTGCAGCAGAAACTAACTCAGCATTGTAAAGCAACTATGCGTGCGTGTGTGCTAAGTCACTTCAGTCGTGTCCGACTCCCCGTGACCCCATGGACTGCAGCCTGCCAGGCTCCTCTGTCCTTGGGATTCTCCAGGCAAGAATACTTGAGTGGGTTGCCGTGCCCTCCTCTGGGTAATCTTCCCAACCCACAGATTGAACCTGTGTCTCCTGCATTGCAGGAAGATTCTTTACCCCTGAGCCACCAGGGCAGCCCAAAGCAACTATACTCCAATAAGAATTAATTAAAAAATAAAATAATTTCCTATTAATTATGATCCCTAGTATAAGGATCTTCAGGGCTCTACAGAAGGCATTCCAACAGTTTCTCAAACTGTTTTAATGCACTAGGAAACTTCATGCAGTTCATTTGAAATAGGCTTCTATTAATTTATAAGAGTGAGGTATGGCTTCAGTTTTACTGGAAATCTCAGACTGTGTAAAGCAAGCCACCATTTCTCTGTTCTGGATGTGAGCCGATAGCTTTTCCCCATGCCTCCAGCTCCAAAGTCAGACAAGACTGCTGGTTCAGATGACCTCGGGAGCTGAGTGACCCACAGCTGATGGGGCTGACTTAATCACTGAGGATCGGGACCTCCGTGGTGGTCCAGCAGTTAAGAGACTCTTAATGCCTCACAATGCAGGGAATGTGAAGTCACTCAGTCATGTCCGACTCTTGGCAACCCGTGAACTGTAGCCCACCAAGCTCCTCCATCCATGGGATTCTCCAGGCAAGAATACTGGAGTGGGTTGCCATTTCCTTCTCCAAGGGATCTTCCCAACCCAGGGATCGAACCCAGGTCTCCCACATTGCAGGCAGATGCTTTAACCTCTGAGCCACCAGGGAAGCCCCACAATGCAGGGAACATGGGTTCAATCCCTGGTCAGAGAACTGAGATCAGAGAACTATACTGAGTTGCCTCAGGGCAACTAAGCCAGCACACCACCACTACCGAGCCTAGAGCCCAGGTTCCATGGCAAGAGAAGCCTACACGCTGCACCTAGAGAGAACCCGCCTTGCACTGCAACTGGAGAAACCCTCTGCACTGCATGAAGACCCAGGGCAGCCAAAAAAAAGGATAACTGAGGATCTCAGTCACACCTGCCCCCAGCCAGTATCCCTGGCTCCGAGAGTCAGCCCTGGAGGCAAGACCACATCCCAGAGCCACTCTATTCAGTCCCCTTCTTATGAAGGAACTTCCACTCTCTGGAAGGATAGTCCAGAAAGGTGTTTGGTTCCTCCACCCAGCAGAACCTCAGAAGACTCCAGGGGTTGGCAGGCAGTCCTTACAACGAAGCCAGCCCCGCCAAGGGCAATGAGCAGCGTTTAAAGCTTCATGCCTCTGCATCTGTCTTCCATGTTCACGTCCTCCTCCCAGGGCGGGGAGGGAAACCACAGGTGCATGGGGCTGGAAAGGCCCGAAAGGCCACATAATCCTTCCCCTTGATTTACAGTTGAGATATAGGGGTCCAGAGAGGTGGTAGGTCCCATCTCCTCGTTATTGGGCATGATGTTTTCCTAATCTAGCTGTTCTTCGATCTCAGTGTGCATGGGAAGCAGGGAAAAAGTGGATTAAATGCCTGTTCTTAGGCCCAGCCCCACACCTGTTACATCAGACTCTCTGAAGGTGGGACACAGGAGTCGGCCTTTGTAACAAGCCTCCCGGTTATACAGAGGCACCCCAAATTATAAAACTCCTGAATGGTAGATAGGACCACTTGCCACTCAATGTCCAGAGCCCTGACTCATGCAGCTGGTGGTCCGAGTTTAACCCCTGCTGGTACTACGTCCTCTCCCCACCTGCTTACACACTCACACACACAAACACAGAGGCATGTGCAATCACAGCAGGCCTGTTGACACTGGGGAGGCTAGTGACCAGGAAAGTTCAAAATCCAGAGAGGAGACCCAAGGACAGTGTCACTTGGGCCACTCAGCAAGTGTTCAGCAGCTTCAGGAGAAGCTCCCTGGCTTCTTTTACATGTAAAGGTATAATTTTATTTATTTATTTATTTTTGGCTGTGCGGGGTCTTCGTTGCTGCATGGGATTTTCTCTAGCTGCAGCAAGCAGGTGTTGCTCTCTAGCTGCACAGATTTCTCACTGCAGCAGCCTCTCTCGTTGCAGAGCGCAGGCTGCAGGGCACAGGCCCAGTAGTCAGGCACACAGACTTAGTTCCTCCGCAGCACATGGGATTCCCCCCAGACCAGGGATCGAACCCATGCCTCCTACGTTGGCAGGCAGACTCTTTACCACTGAGCCACCAACGAAGCCTGCTCCCTGGCTTCAGAAGGAAGTCTTGGACAGATGGGGAAGGACTGAAAACACACTCCACCGCTCGCGATGTCAGCCACTCACGTACTTGAAGACACCAGCCCAACAGGATATTCATTCCCAGATAATTTAATAGCCAGTTCTGCCCATTAGTTTCTTCCTGAGGGCAATCCCTGATGGGAACTCCATCAATCCCTCTTGAGTCATTTATTGGCCGGTGAACATTCATAGAGCAACCTAGGCCACCCAGACTTGAAATTCCTACACAAGACAGTGAAGATGGCAGGCCCTCTGATAAAAGGACATAGAGAACCTGAAAAAGTCCACAGATGGTCCCTAGCATGGCTCAGGGGCTGGGAAACAATCCTGTGAACTGGAGATGTATCCAGTCCTCAAAAGAGGCTGAACCCCATCTGGGGTGCTGGGAAGGGCTTAGACACCCTGCCCGAACTGTCAGGGGTGATGACTGGGCAAATAGCATCAAGCATGTCTATTTTTAACTTGAAGTCTTTACTTCAACTCTAGCTGCAGCTAGAGAAAGCCCTAGCACGGCAACAAAGACCCAGTGTAGCCAAAAATAAATAAATAAATATTTTTTTTTAAGATGAGTATATGCATCAACCCCTATGGAGAGGCAGCAACTTCTACTAGTTCTTTGCCATTCAGTGATATCCATGAGCCAGCAGCATCAGCAACATCAACACATCAGAAACACCAGCGGTCAGAGACCCAGTGTCTTGGGACCTACCTAAAACCTGCTCTATCAGAAACTGCATCTTAACAAGGTTCTCTGGTGACAGACTTTATTTTCTTGGGCTCCAAAATCACGGCAGATGGTGACTCCAGCCATGAAATTAAAAGATGCTTGCTGCTTGGAAGAAAAGCTATGACCAACCTAAACAGCATATTATAAAGCAGAGACATTACTTTACCGACAAAGGCCCGTCTAGTCAAAGCTATGGTTTTTCTCACATCATATACAGATGTGAGAGTTGAACCATAAAGGAAGCTGAGCACCAAAGAATTGATGCTTTTGAACTGTGGTATTGGAAAAGTCTCTTGAGAGACTTGGACTGCAACGAGATTAAACCAGTTAATCCTGAAGGAAATCAATCCTGAATATTCATGGGAAGGACTGATGCTCAGACTGAAGCTCCAATACTTTGGCCACCTGATGCAAAGAACTGACTCACTGGAAAAGACTCTGATGCTGGGAAAGATTAAAGGCAGAAGAAAGGGACGACAGAGGATGAGATGGTTGGATGGCATCACTGATATAATGGACATGAGTTTGAGCAAGCTCAGGGAGTTGGTGATGGACAGGGAGGCCTGGCATGCTGCAGTCCATGGGGTCGCAAAGAGTCAGACATGACTGAGCGACTGAACTGGTGGTTCCAGGAGCATTAAAGTTTGAAGAGCACGATAATAGTTCATACTCCTCCTCCACCGAAAACACACAGACACCTAAATCTGTTTGCTGGGAACACTCACCCAGAGTCTTAATATAAATAAGAACCTCCAAGGTGCTCCATTTCATTTTGCGCTTGCATGCACCATGAAGAGTGGTCTGATTTGAAGCCTGAATTAGGAAGGAAAACCCTGGGATGGTATAAGGACATACTGTTCCTTTAAGAGCCAGAAGTGAGGCAGCAAAGTCAGGGCAGCTGTAACCACACCCCCTTAGACGGCAGAAGTGGGGTTGGGTACCAGCAGCAGCACTCCCAGCATCCCCCCTCTCCTTCCTGGGCCTCACTTTTGGAACCCTCCTGCCCCTCCCCGGAGAACCCATAATCCCATTAGATTTCTTTTTTTTAATTTTACATATTTGTTCTTGGTTGTACTGGATCTTCCTTGCTGTGCACAGGCCTTGTCTAGTTGCAGTGAGAGGGGGCTACTCTCTAGTCGCGCTGCGGGGGCTTATCTTGCGGGGGCTCCTCATGTTGCAGAGCTCTAGAGCACAGGCTTCAGTAGATGCAGCACACAGGCTTAGTTGCCCCGAGGCATGTGGAATCTTCCCAGACCAGAGATCAAGCCCACGTCCCTTGCATTGGTGGGTGAATTCTTAACCACCGAACCACCAGAGAAGTCCCCCTGCCCCATTAGATTTCTGATACCTAGTCTAGTCCTGGCTGCTCATCTCTGCCCTAGTCCTAAATTTTACCTCTGTATTTCCCACTTTCCTGTGTCCTTTTTTAAATTAAGTTTTATTGGAATCTAGTTGCTTTACAGCATTGCGGTAGTTTCCCCTGCATAGCACAGGCTATCAGATATATATATTTATACGTTGTTGTTGCTGCTTAGTCGCCCAGTCATGTCCAACTCTTGGTGACCCCATGAACTGCAGCACACCAGGCCTCCCTGTCCCTCACCATCTCCTGAAGTTCACCCAAGTTCATGTCCATTACATCAGTGATGCCATCCAGCCATCTCATCCTCTGACACCCTCTTCTCCTTCTACCCTCAATCTTTCCCAGAATCAGGGATTTTTTTCCAAAGAGTTGGCTGTTCACATCAGATGACCAAAATACATATATATAATATATATCCCCTTTTTTTTGGATTTCCTTCCCATTTAGGTCACCATCAGAACACTGAGTAGAGTTCCTTATACTACACAGTAGGTTCTTATTAGTTATCTGTCTTATACATAGTATTAAGAGTATATATAAGTCAATCCCAGTCTCCCAATTCATCCCACCCCTCACTTCCTATGTTCTTATTTCCAGTCCTGCAGGGGCTGCACCCCCCAGGGCCCCCTCTTCATCCATCCATCAACCATCCATTAATGTGACAAATATTTATCAAGCATCTGCACACCTAGGGAGCCCACAGATGCTTAACACCCAGCCCCCTTCATGGGGAGCCCAGAGTCCTGTGGAGGAGACCAGCCAACACAAGAGCCACTGTTTGTAACGCCCTGTGGTAGGTGCTAGGAGAGGAGGAGCAGAGTGCCTGAGGAGTCTCACTCAAATTTAGAGGGTCAGGGAATGCTGCCTGGAAGAGTCCTGTCTAAACTGGTATTCAGGGATCAGTAAGCATTATCTGGATGAAAAGTGGAAAGAAAAGCATCCCAACCATCATGAACAAAGAAGAGGCATAGAGGCAAGGACCTCTTGCTCTTGTGAGTAATTCATATTATAGACCATAATGCCTGGATCAGGAAGTAGGCAGCAGGTGGGGCTGGATCAAGCAGGGCCTGAAGGCCAGGTTAAGGATTTGGTCTTTAACCTGAGGATTTCTGTTATGTTATCTTGCAACAGATATTTAATGAGAGCCTTCACAGGGTCCTGAACTAAGTAAAGTTGGGTCAAAATCACCAGGCAGGATGAGGTCCCAAAGACCCTGAGGCCTTTGGGACAGACAGAGAGAGGCCACATCATAGAAAGATAAATGGTGGCAGAGGATTGCATGCACTGAGGATAAATGGTGGCAGAGGATTGCACACACGGAGCACCCAGTGGTCAGAGGGGAAGTGCTGTGGGTGTCAAGGAAAGGGAGAGTGGAAGGATGAGCCAGGAGAGCTTCCTGAAGGAGGCATGACTTGAGATGCACATTAGCAAACTCAGCCGTAATATAGGGATTCCAAGCAGACAGGGGCACAGGAAGTCCTCAGAAGACTGGCTGGCCCTAGAAGACCTTGGGAAACCAGAAGTGACTCTCAGGGAATGAATGGTCCTGGGGCAGGAGAGAAACATGTGGCAACTGAGCTGATTAATAGTGGAGGAGCTGTGGTGGAGTCCGAGTAAGTAGGGCGGCCGGAACTGAGTGGGGAGATGCACAAGGAATCCCTGCACGTGCAGGCATCGGGGCACACTCCTTCGCCAGGTACTTTGCAGGGAGGGGCTACCAGCTTCCTAAGTATCCACTGAATTCTGTTTTCAGCTTGTTAAACCTGTGCATATGGGCTTCCCTGGTGGCTCAGTGGTAAAGAATCCACCTGCCGATGCAGGAGACACATGTTGGATCCCTAACTTGGGAAGATCTCCTGGAGAAAGAAATGGCAACCCGCTCCAGTACTCTTGTCTGAGAAAATCCCATGAACAGAGGGATGTGACGGGCTATAGCTGGTGGAGTCGAAAAAGAGTAGGACACAACTTAGAACCTAAACAACAAAACACAGTCTATGGATGTAACTCCACTGGAGGCAGCCGACTATCCTGTACTCCTGGAGTGCTGGCAGAGAGAGGGACCATCCTGACCCCACCCCGGGAGAGCACTCTCCTGGGAAATGCAGCCGGGAGAGTGCTGACCCAGGGTGGAGAAGCAGCTTGCCCCAAACCACGTGACCCACGATGGCGGAGCTCCCTGAGCCTCTTCATGGCGCAAGCATGAAGTGTGCTGAGAGGCCCTTCCTCCTACGCCACGCTCTCCCTGAAGCCAGAGCATCTGTGAAACAAGTTGCAAGCCTGCAAACAGCCTTATTCCTGGGCCGAGGCATCATTGATCAAGCCCATTCCTCATCGGGATCAATACAAGGGGACATCTTACCCCAGTTTTTTATTTCCGAGGGATAGTTTATGAGCTAAGTGGCTGAAGTCTAAATAACAAAGCTGTGTTTTCTTGATAAATGATGCTCCGGAATGCCTGAGACGCCGCATTTGCTAAACCTGCACCATAAGCTTTTCTGTAATGATGAATTCTCTCCGGCGTCAGGCAAAGCCGAAAGCCACAGGCACCCCCGAGGACGGTCTCCTGCAGAACTGTGACTCGCACAGACACAGCTCAGGGAAAACTCTGAGCACTGAGTTCCCTCACGTGACTATGCTGTGTTTGCGGTAGGATCATAGAATCCCGGAATGCTGGGCTGGGAAAACCCAGAGAGACCATTTGGACGAGTCCTTGCCAAACAACCTCCTAATTTTACTGACAGAAAAACTGAGGCCCAGGGAGGGAAGGTTGCTTTGGTAATTGGTTTGGCTGCCTTGGAGCGAGAGCTGTTGATTCTGTTGGGTTCCAGCCTTGTGCCCACCCAGGGGAAGAGAAATGGGCCCTCTACCTCCCTCCTCAAAAGCTTGAGGGCTATTAGGGAGTAGGCAGGTCAGCTGATGATTACAAGAAAGTGTTGCAGAAGTGCCAGCATAAAACACAAGTCTGGGCACACATGCATGTGTGTGCTGTCGTTTCAGTCGTGTCCGATTCTTTGTGACCCGATGGACTGTAGCCCGCCACCAGGCTCCTCTGTCCATGGGATTCTCCAGGCAAGAATACTGGAGTGGGTTGCCATGCCCTCCTCCAGGGGGACCTTCCCCACCCAGGAATCAAACCCACATCTCTTGTGTCTTCTGCACTGGCAGGCAGGTTCTTCACCACTAGCGCACACCGGGGTCTAAAGGCAAGAAGGAATGGATGAAGGAAGCTTCTTGGCTGAGGGACAGAAACTGAGCCTTGAGGTCCAGGTAGTTGGCTGAAGGCTGAGAAGCAAGAAGAAACATCGGAGCAGGGTAATAGAAGAGCAAAGGAGGATAGGCTATAGGAGCCCAGTGGTGTGGGAGAGGATGAGAGGAGAGACAGGAAGACAGATCACAGAGGGTCTTCTGCAGAAAAAAGGAGCTTGGATTTTACTGTGGAAGGTGGTGATGTGACTGAGGCTGCATTTTAGGAAGATCAGGTGGGAGTCAGACTGGAGGGGGTGCATGAGAGGCAGGATGTCCAGTTAGGAGACTGTTGCAAAGGTCCAGGAGGGAGCTGAGGACAGTCTCAACTGTAGAGTGGAGGGAACACCTGCATGGTCGTGGGGAGATGGAATTAGACTTGCTCACCCATCCAGTGGGAGTAAAGGGAAACGGTGCGTGCGTGCTGAGTCACTTCAGCTGTGTCCAACTCTGTGTGAACCTATGTGAACTATAGCCCTCCAGGCTCCTCTGTCCATGGGATTCTCCAGGCAAGAATGCTGGAGTAGGTTGCCATGCCCTCCTCCAGAGGATCTTCCCAATCCGGGGATCAAACCCGTGTCTCTCACATCTCCTTCACTGGCAGGCAGGCTCTTTATCACTACTGTCACCTGGTAAGCCCAAAGGGAAAAGGAGAAGGGGTCAATTTATCAAGTCTAAAATTTAAGGATTCAGATATCCAGTGTTCTCTGAGTTGTGAGCTGAGTGTCCACATAACAGCTAGTAGAGGTGAGTTACCATATACAGTCTGATGAGTAGAAGCCGCTGTTCTCACTCACAATGAACCTTCGTTTGAGTAATTGAGTTCTGTTAAATAAAGTATTGCCGTAGTAGATGTGTGTGCTTGGTAGCTCAGTCATGCCCGACTCTTTGCGACCCCATGAACTGTAGCCCACCAGGCCCCTCTGTGCATGGGACTCTCCAGGCAAGAATATCAGAGCAGGTCACCATTCCCTGCTCCAGGGGATTTTTCCCAACCCAGGGGTCAAACCCACATCTCTTGTGTCTCCTGTGTTGGCAGGCCTATTCTTTACCACTGGGCCACCCGGGAAGTCACAGTAGATAAGAGAGGTTCACTGCTGTGGCAATCGACCCTTCAATGAGAATGGTTAAGCACAGTGAAAGTATATTTCTCCTTCGCGTGTAGTCTAGTGCAATTGGCAGTAGCCCTGCTCCACGCAGTCATTCAAGGAGCCACCTTTCTCCCATCTGTGGCTCTGTCCTCCTCCTCTAGTTTCTCAGGCTCATCACTCCTTCTGACAGCTGCGGAAAGAGAGAGCACATCTACTCTTAACCGCCTCAGCCTAGGAGAAAGAGTCCTACACGCCCCCCAGAGACACGTGCATTTGTGCTAAGTCACTTGAGTCATGCCCAACTCTTTTTGACCCTATGGACTGTGTAGCCCGCCAGGCTTCTCTGTCCATGGGATTCTCCAGGCAAGAATGCTGGAGTGGGTTGCCATGCCCTCCTCCAGGGCATCTTTCTCACCTAGGGATCGAACCAGTGTCTCTTATGTCTCCATCATTAGCAGGCAGGTTCTTTACCACTAACGCCACTCGGAGGTACAGGGGGATGGAAAAGCCCACCAGCCCAGGAGGAGGATGAGCATTCCAATACTGAAACACACGAGGTCCAGTTTACCCTTGCAGTGGCTCCACAATTCTAGCACATGGCACTTTCTTCAGATGCTCCAGACACTCACTGGAGCTCAGTGGATGAAGTTTGCCCAGCCATTCCTGATCCAAAGACCCCAAACAGACGAGGGTGCCTCAAACCCTGGAGGTCACTGAACAGCCACTGCATTCTGTGGCCTGGCCTCTCTGTCTTGAGACGAGGGCTCAGCTCTCCACCTGCCAGCTTCCCAATGCCCAACGCTTTCTGTTCTCCATGTGTTCCCCCTAATAGATGGCTCTTCCCTTCTGCACCCACAGGAGACAGAGGCTCTAAGGCAGTTGTCAAGAATTACCGCAGCCCAGAGAAAGGACGGGGAGAGAGAGAGTGATTCATCAAGAAGACTTATAAGCCGATTGGGCAGCCCATGATCAGAGCTGTTTAGCTACCCAAAGGGATAGTAAGATAAATTACAGCCGGAAGAATGAACAATTACAGCTGTGGCCTCTTACATTGTGAAGGCTTGTTCCAATCACCTGTCACTGGGCTTTTAAAGTTTAGGGAGAAACATTTGGAATGGGGGGTGTGCCTGATTCTCTGTTTCTATCTTGCTTTTAAACAACTGAAGGATGGGTTCCTGGGAAAAAGGGTGAGATGGATATTTATAATCGAAATCTTTCCCTTGGGTTACTCCTTCAGATCTTTTTTTTTTTCACCAATTCCGTTTGATTTCTAGCGGGTAATGGTTCCCAGCGCTGGCTGTCCATAACACGGGCTGAGCTCTTTCTCTCTCGCCACTAAAGTCACTGTCAAATGGCTAATGAATCATAAACAGGCATGGCAGCATGCGCATGTAGCTGCCACTTAAAGGACCCTGGCTAAGCCCTTTGAGAAAATCAAAGATCCTTGAATCATTAAAATAACCCCTCTCCTGGCTCAAGGCTGGGTGAATTTTATAGACAGGATGCCCTTAAGGCAAACAAAATTTTCTGGACTCTTTTTCCAGTGACAAAGGCCAAGATCTCGGCTATGTTGAGCACCTGCTCTGTGTCCTATAAACAACGCTCTGGATTCAGTTCCTATATTATCTCATAAAAGCTCTCTAGGACAGAGACAAGAGGTAACCGATAGTCAAAAAGTCAATGGTTTGCCCAAGGTCGCCAAGCTAGCACTCAGTGAAGCTGGGTTTCAAGCTTAGGATGTCTGACTCCAAACATAATTCTTTCTGCTCCCAACACCATCTTCCTAAGTAAAGTGCCTGTCTGTGGGCTTCCCTGGAGGACCCCAGAGCTGAATCCATTCATTTGCATTTTTGCAAAGTTCACAAAATAGAACTTCTCTGGTGGGTCCAGTGGCTAAGACTCCACGCTCCTGATGCAAGGGCCCCAGTTTCAATCCCTGGCCAGGGAACGGGATCCCCCATGCTGCTGCTAAGAACAAATAAATAAGCTCCCAGGAAAAGACAGAACTTGAAACCGCGGGGCTGTGGACAGTGCAGTGGTTGACTAGGTATACGAGATCACCCTGCCCTCACAGATGGCTGGGCAGTAACCCAAAAAGAGGTCTAGATGGAGTGAGGGAGTGGGAGGCAGCTGGCTCAGTCGGCATGGGACAGGACCAGGAGTCAAAAGACTTGGGTTCTTGTCCAAACCCTTTCTCTGAATTGCTGGATGATCGCAGACAAATCATTTTGCTGCTGTGAGCCTCAGTCTCCCCATCAGTACAAGGGTGATAACATGGCTGTCTCACATTGAGAGAAAGAGGATGCCTTCTGGAAAGCCTCCCTGGGTCTCTGAATGGGTGGCCCTCTCTGAAAGAACATTGGCCATCACCTGGCATTAGACAGGGAGGGCTTCCTTGGAGCGGGGACCACAGGAGAGAGGTGCTGGGTTTCAGCATCAGACTGTCCAAGTCTGAATCCTGACTCCGTCACTTGCCAGCAGTGAGATCTTGGGCAAACCTCCACACAACTCTGTCTGAGATTCCTCATCTGTATATGAGGGATAACAATGGTACCCACCTCATACTATATCTATGCAAAGTGCCTGGGCCAAAAGGTGTCTGTCCCACTTCCTCCCTGCCCCCAGCCTCCACTCTCTACCATGATGCCATACACCAGCATGCCCACCACCACGCAGGAGGGCTGAAGCCGTGGAACAACCTCAAGGAGCTTGAACGTGGGAGATTGTTCCTCTTTGAAAGGCGAGCAACCCAGAGCTTCCTCATGGTCTGACAGTTTGCATCCGTTCATCTGTGATGTTCCAGACTTGCAAGGGAAGGTTTACTCCAAAGACCACTTTGTCAAAGCAGCAGGGAAGACATCAGAGCATTTTGTAGTTAAGTCAATATTGCTTATGGTTTCTCCAGATGTGATTTCCAAAGCCTCTGAGTTGGGGAGGAGGGAAGTGGGGTGGGCACCACAACATTTTGGGGTACCAACTCTATGACTCTATTCACGAGCACTCCCTGGGTGGGGAAGATACCCTGGAGAAGAGAATGGCAACCCACTCCAGTATTCTTGCCTGGAGAATCCCATGGACAGAGGAAGCTGGTGGGTTATAGTCCATGGGGGTGCAAAGAGTCAGACACAACTGAGCAACTAACACTTTCACTTTCAAACACACAGCGGTTTCCCAGGGAGCTCAGCGGTAAAGAATTCACCTGCCAATACAAGAGCCACAGGAGATGCAAGTTTGATCCCTGGGTAGGGAAGATTCCCTGAAGGAGGAAATGGCAATCCACTCCAGGGAATTCCATGGACAGAGGAGCCTAGCAGGCTACAGTCCACGGGGTTGCAAAGAGTTGTACATAATGGAGCTGACACGCATGCACACACACATGAGCTCTACAGATACGGACACTGAGGCCTGTAGAGGGCCGTCACGCATCCATGGTCATCTGGAGTGAGGATCCGACACTAGCTCTGATCGACCCCAATCCAGACCATGGTCCTTCAGGACCACGGCAGAAGGGAATGCTGCCAATCTCTGTGGCCAACCAAAAGCTGCCCTCTCTTACCGCTTGTCTCCAGCACAGGGGTGCATTCTGCCAGAAGGCCTGTGGGGACTCAGGAGTGGCTCTACGAGATCTGTGATCTGGGCAGTTTTCCCAGTAGCCACATTCAGTAGAAGGAGGCCTTCCACTGAGGTCTTCGTTTGGGTTATTGACATCTTAGTTGCCATCCCCAGTAGGGCTTCAGGTTTGAGGTCAAGATCTTCATGCCCAGCAGAATTGCCTGCCCCCATTGTCTTTCCTCACCTTCCCATCTGTTTCAAGCAGGCCTGCCCTGAGCCTTGGTACCATTGGGGGGTAGCAGTGAGCAGGGGATGTTGTCCTGCAGGGCTGCAGAGCTCAGGCATCTGGCCCTTCTCCACTCCACCTGTGCTGAAACTCCAAAAAGGGGAGGTGTCCCCTGGGTACGGTTCCATGGGAGGATACAGCTAGAGCGCCTTCATCCACCAGGGCTCCTCAGTCTCCATGCTGTCTCTTTTCATGCACCCTCAAGCCCTGAGAAGTAATTATTCCCATTGTGCCGATGAGGAAACTGAGGCTCAAAGATATTTTAAAACTTACCCAGGATCACATAGGAAGTCATAGGAACAGCTGCCGTTTGTTGAGCACCCACTGTGTGCTAGGTACCAGGCATGAGCCCATTTAGAATACTTCATCAAATCTAAGACAGTGACAGCTGGAGGGGCCAATATTATGTTATGCGCCAGTAAGAAAGAAAAACACTACCACGGATGGGATGGTAAGGTCTTACAGAGGGGTTAGGATGCGGGGAAATATTGCAATTAATGAAATATGGACATTCTTACAACAATGAGATAGGCATTGTTACTCTCAATTTACAGTTGGGGAAACTGAACCATTAAGTGACAGAGCTTGAACCCAAAACCAGGTCTGCCTGAGTCCAGAGCCTAGTCTTTTAACCACACAGTCCTGCCCCCGAGTGTTGACTGAGTCCTTGCTCTGCTCCAGTGCCGTCTCTCGCCTAGACCATCTCTTCCGTCTCCATGGAGACTCGCAGGAAGGTACCAGTCCCCCTTCTAGAGGTGAAGAAACAGCTGAGAATTAGAATCCAGAGCCCCATTCCAAAGTCCACTCTCTTTTCTCAATATCATGTTGCATATCCTCTGACACTTCGTGCCTCTGCAACCCCTATCAACTTAAAAAATATTCACAATCTAAAGGTTGAGAGTTGTGTTTTATTCAGTGGGAATTTTTTAGAACTTCAAGCCCAGGAGACAGCATCTCAAGTGACCCTGAGAACTGTTCTGAGAAGGCGAGGGCAGGAGCCAGGTGATACAGAAGTTTTGCAACAAAGGGCAGGTAGTCTGACCATCAAAAGATTGGTGTTAATTAAAGGAAGCCAGATATCTCAAGTTATGGAATTGAGTGTTTTTCTGTGTATGGGAAGATGCAGGAGTCTGGGCTTAAATGCAATCATTCCTCTCATATGCATCTCAGCCATCTGGGACCAGTATCCTGTGTTTTTCACATCCTGAGCTCCCTTGGGCTCACCCTAAGGAGTGACTGCAGTCTGGTGGCTCTTAGGTCACAGGTATTCTTCCTCTTCCTGAGTGTTCTTAGGGCTCACCAGGTTACAGTGGAGGACTGGAATCGCTGATGACTGTGACATCCTTGTTTACTGATATGGCAGGAAGTACTCCATATCTTATCCCCAAGCTATCTTTTCCACGAGCTCATGTGGTGTCCTGTGTGGACACTGACATTGACATTCCCTCAATGGAAAGGTGAGGGTGAATGTCCTTCTCAGGAGCCAGCCCATAACGGATACAAATGACTCTGAACTCCCGAGGCTGGTGGTGTATTGATCTTTCCACTGTAGTCCTTCCTAATGGTCTAAGCACTTAAGATGATGTCTATGAAAGGGCAATGTGTCCCCAGCTCCCCTTCAAAGCATTTCCTGGACGTACCCCGTAGACTGTAACTATCACTGGGATCACCAGCCCAGCCATACAAAATTGAAATCATTTAGTGGAAAAGAAAGGTTTTTTTAAGCTTGTAAAGTACTCTGACTGTGTAAAAAATGTGGCCCAGCATGCTGGCAATGGTGGCATTTCTAGAGACGATGGCCAGGAAGTCACAGTTTGAAGGACTGACAGGTAGTGATAGATGAGATTGTATAATTATAATGAGCCCCCCATGAATATTAATTATTTGGGGAATGATGGAACACAGTGTGGTGTCACTCTTTGAAAAAGTGCTTAAGATTCAATTAAATGTGAGTCCAGTTGGTTCTTCCCAGGTGGCACAGTTGTAAAGAATCTGCCTGCAATGCAGGAGACATGGGTTCGATCCCTGGGTGGGGAAGATCCCCTGGAGAAGGAAATGGCAACCCACTGCAGTATTCTTACCTGGGAGATCCCATGGACAGAGGAGCCTGGTGGACTACAGTCCATGGGGTCGCAAAAGAGCTGGATACCACATTAACAGCTGAACAACAATGACAAGTTGGTGCAGAGCTGAGCTGGAAAGATCAGACCTGAGAACTCAGCCCCAGCCTGAGAGTTACGTGGCTCAAGAGCACAAACTTTCGATGCCAGATCTCATTTGCCAGGATCCACACTTGTTTTTATTTTGATCCATGCTGCATGACTTAGTCCCCCGACCAGGAATCGAACCCAGAGCCCAAGGCAGTGAAAGCAAAGGAGTCCTAACTACTGGTCACCGGGGAAGTCCTTCATCCACACATTTTATGCCTGTAAATGTCCACCATCCCCACATTGGGAAATTCCAGAAAGAGGATAATAAAAGAATTTTATGGCCCTTGTTGTAGGCACACAGAGCCTCCCTGCCTGCCTGCCACAGAGCCTTCACCATACAGGGTCACAGCCCAGGGAGGAAATTCCCCCAGGCTCCCGAACGCGGGCATCTAGGGTGGCAGCAGGGCCGTCCCAGGGGATGAAGGCAGCGGCCGCTCATTCTGATCCCCGTGCTGGACTTTCAGAGGCCTCGGGTGGAGTGTGGGACACGGAGGTATTACAGGGCCCCCATCCCCAGCTAACTGGAGCCGCACACTTGGTCAGTGCAGGGGCTCAACAAGCATCCTGTCTGTCCATTTTTAGGGCCAGGACATGTAGCGTGCTGCTGGGTCCTCTGGACGTCCTCTTAGCTGGTTCAGAATCTGCTCGAGGGCCAGTGGAGGGCTGAGGTGGGGGTGGGGAGAGGGGGACGGGCATGTGGCCCCAGTGAGGCGTGGAGGAGGCAGAAGGCAGAGCTGGGAGGGGTGCCCTGTGTTCAGCCCACCCCACCCCCAGCACCCACTCACGCACACTCCCAGCCTGGGTGGAAGCCACGCCGAGATAATAGACCCACAGCCTTGGCCTTGACCGTACAGAACAATTTATTATTCTGTTTTGCTTCCAGATTTTCTTGGTCTGCAATTGTGATTTTTTTATTCATCCTCAGACACCACCCCCACCCCCACTCTGTGCCCATCCAGTTGTCTGGAAAGTGGATTTTGAACGGAGCTAAAAGCCAAAACTGTAGCAAATGCATTGAGATACTCTTCACTTGGAGAAAACCTGTTAGGTGAACATTTCAACCTGGACCCAACTTCTCTTTCAAATACACCCACTGAAAAGAGCCAGGTTGCAAAAGGCCCCCATTCCAATAGAGACTGTGAGTGGAGGCCAGTTCTGTGGCCCTACAAACACATTCGAGACCCCAGCCCCAACCCCCTGCCCTGTCCGTTGGAACAGGAGTGTTTTCATTATTTGTAAAGCTGCTGTAATTCAAGGGGAGACAATGGGATGATGGTGGTTGATGGCCAGCCAAGGAGGGAACCGAGGCAGGGCTGTAGTAGAGAGACAGGCTGCTGCAGGTCCCAGAGCGCCCTCTGGTGGTGACATGCACACCTTGATTCATGCGAGTCTCCTGCTGTTGTGCAGTGCACGCCCTGCACAGCTGTGCACGGCAGTTCTGAGATGGTCTAATCTAACAGCGAGTGATCAGTCCCTCGTCTGGCCTCTCCAGTTGATGATACTCAGAGGTAGACATTGGACTGAGGGATCTTCTTAGAAAGATGAAAATACTCCTAGGCTTTAAAAAAAGAAAAACAGAGGAAGTAGAAGAGGAAGGAAAGAAAGTTCAGGGCAGAGATGTTCTCTTGAGCTCAAAGGACCACTTTCCAGCTTATGGAGCTGAGAGTGTGAGTCAGAGAAAGGGGCTGGGTGAGTCAGGACCCCCTAGAACCATGTCACGAGGACCCCAGCAGCGCTGAAGTCCAGGGGAGAAGGTGCCAGGAGCCCAGGACAGGAAAAGACAAGGATACTTATGCCAACAACCTGCCCAGGGTTGGAGGGAGTAAAGAAAACCCGAGGCTCTGAGTAGGGCAGTGCATGGCCCAGGGCAGGCCCAGAGTGAGTGGCCAAGCCAGGCTGTGTGCCTCCAAGCTCCTGCCTCTGGGTGAGGCCACCTCCCTGCCTGCATCCCTACAACACTTCCCCTCTCCTGTTTCAACCAACAAATCACACGCCGAGGCAATCTGCTGAGAACGTGCTGCTGGTACCGACAGCACTCGCCCAAGAAATTGTGTCCAGATGAAGATGCAATGATAAGGGTGTGTCGGCATGCACTGACACACTGAAGCACGCTCTTCTGCCGAGGCGGCTCTCACCCCTGGGGAGGGGAGGCAGGGCGTGAACCCTGCAGGGACTGCGACTTCCCCGTGATGTGGAGTCCCTGCAGGCGTGGGAGTCACCGTAACAAGGATGGAGAATGTTTTAGTCACCTGGGGCTTGTTCCAGGGCACTGAGCAAGGCACACCGGCTGACATTCGCCCACATGCACTCTTGTTGCCCTGCCAGAGGCTCCCCCTCCAGGCCAGGACTTTCTTTACCTCTGGGCCTTGGCCTGGGCAGGTCCTTGGACCCAGAACACCTTTCCCACACCAGATCTAATGAACAACAGTCTTTCTAGACTCAGCTCGCAGGTGACCACTGCCTCCATAAAGAATTTTCTGACTTCCGCCCCCACTCCAGGTTGGTCTGGCCGTGCCCTTCTCAGTGCCCCCACGATTCCTGTACATTGTGGTTCCATTTCAGCACGTGCTTCGTTAGGCGCACGCCTGTTCTTTCTAGAGTGTAAGCCCCCAGGTCATAGGAACCAGGTCTTATTCATCTTTGTAGCCTCAGTTCCTCCTAGCTATGTTCCTGGGACAGATTAGGTGATAAAGAAACATTTATTGCACACTTGCAAAGTGAAAGAGTGAGTAGGTAGGTAGAAGGATGAATAGATGGACGATGGATGGCTGGATGGAGAGTAGATAAATGGATGGATGGAAGGTGTGGATGGATGAGTGGGTGTTGGTAAATGGATGAATGGATGGAGGGAGGGAGGGATGGGTGGATGGGGAGTTGGTGGATTGGTGAATGGATAGGACAGATGGAAGGATGGAGGTGTGAATGGAGGGTGGGTGGG
>SJYQ01005431.1:495667-548833 GCA_006410935.1 Redunca redunca
TGGGTGGGTGGGTGGATGGATGGATGGATGGATAGATGGATGAATGAATAGATGGATGGAGGGAGGGATGAGTGGAGGGTGGGTGGATGGATGAAAATAATAACAAAAACATGATATTTTTATGAAAATAAAACTGCACAAGACAGTCTGCCCCATAACACCAAAGCTGGAAGAATCCTTGGAGAGCTTCACAGGCATATCTAGAGCCAGCAAAGCCCAAGGTGAAACTCATGCTAGAATGAGGCAAACTATAGTCTTTTTTAAAAAAAAATCCTTTCTTTTTTGAGTAAACAATTCACTTTTTTTTTTTTTGCTCTTATCATGTTCTCTCCCACTCACAGACATTTTTGCAATGGATGTAACCTCATTATTTTATTATTAGTCATAAACCATGGGCAATTCACTTTTTAAATGGATTTTGTTCCTTGCTGAAGTGCTGCATCAGCTACTACTATGACTTAGTTCCCAGCCAGCACAACAAGGAGCTCTGTGTGTGACCCCACTGCAGGTCCGGGGGAGTCGCTCTATTCTATTGGGTGAATCCTCCTGTGGTCCAAAGGGTCTGAATGCCAGTCGAGGATTTTCCTGCACAAGAGGGCAGGTTGTGGTTACCATTCTCCCAGGGAAGTCACATTCTGTATTTTATAAGGCACATACTAAGTCTTACTCAATCCATGTGAATATTTAACAGAATGTAGTTTGATGGCTTCTACAGATGAAGCTTCCCCAAAATACAACATTTCCTCTCGGTTCTGATTTCACATCTGTGATCGATTGGTGATGTCTGCCAGACACCAGGGTGGGGGAGGGTACAGTCACGTGGTTTGCCTTATAGAGCGCACCCTATACCATACTACACCTGGGGGTTATCCATTCCCAGATGCTGCAAGTGTCCCCTAGAGAGGACAGTGGGGTCAGGCACAGCCAAGGTCAGGCTGTCTCCTGAGCGCCTTTCAGGAGCCTTGCAGATGGACAGACCTGAATTTGACTCCTGCCTCTCCCTTCCTAGCTGTGTGGTGTTGGGCAAGTTACTGAAGTTTGCTCACCTGTAACATGGGGAGGATACTGTTTAAGTCGCAGAGCTGTCCTGAAGGATAAACTGTCCAATCAGCCTATGCGGTATTTCCCATGTCTGTGTGGCACAAAGGGGGACCCGAGAGTGGGCTCTTGTCCAACACTAAGAAATGAATTGTCCGAGGAGACACATGTGCTGTCAAATCAAGAGACCTTATGGGGAAGGGGAAGGCGGGCGGAGCGCAGCAGGGTGAGGGAGCCCAGGAGGACTGCTCTGCCATGTGGCTCACAGTCTCGGGTTTTAGGGGGATGGGACTAGTTTCCAGGTTGTCTGTGGCCAATCACTCTGACTCAGGGTCCTTCCTGCTGGTGCACGCATCACTCAGCCAAGATGGATTCCAGCAAGGAGGATTCTGAGAGATTCGTAGGACATGCGGCATCTCCGTTGGACCTTTCCTGAATTCTTCCGGTTGGTGGTGGCTTGTTAGTTCCGAGTTCCTTACCAGGACCTCCTGTTGTAAAATAACTCTTGCAAATGGTTACTATGGTGCCTGGCCAGGGTGCACAGTTTCAGTCAGTGTTTCCCCTAACACTGGAATCTGAAGAACCCATGTTCCACCCCCAGATCTCTGCCACAGTCTCCACCCATCCATCTAAACACACACACACACACACCCCGCCCCCAGTAACTGGCTCTGCTTCCTGTGGACCCCACCCACTGCAGTATAGGCAAGGCGAGATAGGTAGTGATGAGCGTGTAAATGGTTGGGTTCTACCTCCAGCTCTGTCTCTTGCTATTCATGACCATAGGCCTCTTTTCCACTCCAGTCTCCCCAGATATATTGCTACAATGGAGGTCATAAAAGTACCAATCCTACAAGGTTGTTGAAAGGATTTGAAGAGTCAGTCCAAGTTAGTTAGTAAGGGTTCAGTAAATATCAGCAACGTCTATATCATCAATTAGTCTACTGTGGGTCTTACTCACAAAGGGTCATAGTGAAAACTGAGACACTGCTCTTCTAAGCACCTACATGGGGTCTCCAGCTAGGAGGGCTTATTACTGCTCAGTCTCTCTGCGGTGACTTTGACTTCTTCCTGGTGCCATCTCTCCTGCTTTGACCTTGGGGGTTGAGCTGTCACTAGAGCCGCAGGGACAGGAGGCAGGGATGCCTCACTGCTTCTGTGCTGCCTACAAGCACCTGTTTCCCTTGAGACATCAGAGCTGCCTGTTACTGACTGATGGGTGGATTGGATTTTCGTATTTCATTTGATTTTAGTATTGTTTAAAAGGAGCACAATATAATCATTTGTGAACACACTTAAATCACTCAGCGGGATGAAATAAAAACATCAAAACAAAAATCACAGCTCAGAAAGCAAGCAGGCTCTGATTTCCCCCTCCATCTGGCTGGGCCAGGGGAAGTTTGCTGTTGTAGTGGAAGATGGGAGGGCATGGGTAGGACCAAGGGGGACCTCATGAGTCTCAGACCACCAAAGATTTAAGGCCCCAACCATCACAGATGGAACGAGGCTTCCCAGATGGCACTAGTGGTAAAAAAAAAAAATCCGCCTGCCAACGCAGGAGACGTCCAGAGATGCAGGTTCATCCCCGGGTCAGGAAGATCTTTTGGAGCAGGAAACAGCAACCCACTCCAGTATTCTTGCTGAAAAATCCTATGGACAGAGGAGACTCTCGGGCTACAGTTCAAGGGGCCGCTAAGAGTTGGACACGACTGAGCACACACGCATCGCCCCATAACAGACGGAACAGAGAAGCCCAGAGAGGTTGAGTGACCAGCTCAAGGTCACACAGGAAAACCTGCCTTCAGCCCAGGGCTCAGGTGTGATTCGATGCTGAGCCCAGCTCAAAGTAGGGCTCGCAGGGACCAACATGAAGGATCCTCTGCTCCTGCTGGATTGGGAGAGGGCAGCCGCCCGCACTCATCCTCTGTACTGTGGATGGAATAAAGCAGGATGTTGCAATTCATTCATTCACTCATTCATTCACCCAGGAAGTACCAAGTACCCACTATGTGCCAGGCCCTGTATCAGAGGCCTGAGATCCAGTGAGTGAGGAAGAGCTAAGACTGTGGCTGGAGAGGGGAGATGCCTATTAGGACAGGCATGTGGGACCAGCCACCTACTGACACCTTGAATGAAGGACTTTCATAAGCACTTCCCAAAGCTAAGGCTCAACAAACTCAGGAAGTATTGCAAGCGAAGCTCTTCCCACCTAGTGTCTCATTTTACCCTCAGGGCAGCCCTGCTCCTCAGAGCTCTGTTTTGCAGAGAAGGAAGCTGAGGCCCAGAGTAATTAGGTGACTTCACCAAGGGCACAGAGCCGGTCCGTGATGACACCATGCTCTTCCCACTTGGCCCGAGCTGTGTGGGCTTGGGGAGGAGGAAGGGAACAGGTCTCAGGGATCTGGGAACATGCCTTCAGGTGGTGGCAGGAGGGGTCTGTGGCAAACAGGAGCCCTGGAGAGCAGGTATTCCATTCTACTCATCCCTCTCTAGCCTCAGCACCCAGCCCGGTACCTGGCACACTGTAGGAGTTAATGAAGAGCTTGTTCAACTGCGCTGGACCACTGGGCCTTGGTGGTCAACAAAAGACCCTGTGAGCCTTTGTTAGCAGCCCAAACTGTACCCTGCACCCCAAGGACATCCCCCTCTGGCCAAGCATTTCTTCATCCACAGGAGTGAGCTAAACACTCTTGCCGACTGTGTTCTCTGCAAAAGAACTCATGAAGGGGATTTTTCCTTTCACTCTGGAGGCGGTTATTCCCAGAGTGACGGCTTCCCACTGGCTCTGAGCCAGGATCCCTCTGGCCTCTTCTTGATCAGTTTCACCAACACCCAAAGGGAAGAAAACACCTTCTGAGCCAAATACTCAGACCCAGTTGATCAACCGAGAGCAGCCCACCCTCTGCCTACCCTTTCTTCCAGTTTGTATCAAGTGAGACACAGAGGCTCAAAACCTGGAAGATTCTGGAGGCGTTTCAGCAGCTCTCTGGTCCATATGCCTTGCTTTATGCAGCAGGAAAGTGAGGTTCGCAGGTTACCATTCCTGCCTGAGGAACCAGGTAAGTCACTGGAACTTCACTGGGTGTTCAAACTCTGCACTGTAAGCCTTGGCATTCCTAGCTTGGGGGTCACCGCAAGGACCAGGAGGCTGAGTATGAGACTCTGGGCTCCCCATCTCCTACCTGCACCCACAGCAGCTCTTCTTTGCTTGTTTATTATATTGGTGTTCATGTCATATTTGATTTGAAGGGAGGGAAAGTTTTATGGCTTTTGAAAGTTAGGAGTTTTGCAGTCTGAAAGACCTGGAATCAATATAATCTGTGACCCAGGGAAATGGGGCATAACCCGACTGAGCCTCAATTTCTTCATCTGTTTAATGGGGATAACAATATCAACCTTACTGCTCGATGAGAAGATAAAATGAGAAAACTCAAAGGGCCAGCACAGAGCCTAACACATGGATGGCACCTGATAACAGGGCTTCAGTTCTTCCTAGAAGCCCCAGCAATGCTCCTCTCACAATGCTACCTGTTACATTTCATTTCTCGCACAATCACAAAGAAACGGTCGAAACCACAGCATGCCAGCTTCCCAGTTAATCAAACGTTGATAGAGATCCCAGAGAGACTCCAGAAGTAACAGAAAATAAATGTGCATCACGAGTCGTCAGGGCGTATTTCTGCGTTTCCGGTCAAAGCACGGCAGGGGTTTCTGTTGCTGGGTCACTGTACAAGGTGAGACAGAGCCCTGGTAAGGAGATAAGATGCCAACAGCATCTTCAGTTTATTCAGCATCTGTTATTCACCAGACACTCTTGGAGATGTTTCCTCTTATTACAGAACAAGGCAGAAAAAAATCTTAACATTTGGCTTTAGAATTCCACCCAGGGAGGAAAGTGCCTTTCCTTGAGACTCCATAGGAGAGGATGTTACCATGCACCAAGATGTCAAAGGGTGATGCAGCTACTTAAGAACATGTGGGTTCTGCTTCTGGAAAGGATGGCAAAGCAGATGAGGAGAGAGAAAGCAGGAAGGAGAGGAGAGAAGGAGGAACATGGAGAGGGGTTGGGCTTAGGCAAGGAGAAGGGGCTTTGCTCTGATGTAGACCCTCCAACTCTGACATCTTCCATATAATCTAATGCCCTGGGTGAACGGGCTTTCATGAAAATGAATGAGGGGCTGAGTTTTGCATCCCATCCATATGACCCAGAACAGAGACCGGAAGACATCAGCCAAGGGTGACAGCTGGCTTACACATACATTGTGTTCAAAACCCACAGTGTCCCTCTGAAGTAGTTAATATCTCAGGGTGTTTCTCACGCAGAAAGGGCAGGTCCCCCAGTACGCAAATGGCAGAGTCAGGATTCCAACCCAGCTGGGTCTGAGCACAGAGCACGTGCTCCTACGATGGGTCCTCCCAGCAGACAGGGAACCAGGATCCCAGCCAGGTGAGTTAGCGAGGAAGTAGAAGCCAGGCAGGTCAGAACAAAGACCCCGACACAGCCCTGGGAAGGAGCCGGCAACAAGAACTCCAGAGTCTAAAAGGATTGGGTCCAGGTGATCATGGTGTCCAGTGCCTAACTCAAAAGGCCAAGTGGTTGACACAACAAAAGAGTCAGGTGGGTACCAGCTAAGCTCAGTGGGCATCTCTCCTTGTCGCCCTCCTCCTGTCTCTCTCCTCTCGTCTTTCCTACCCTTTCCAGGAGCTGCTGCTAAGTCGCTTCAGTCGTGTCCGACTCTGTGCGACCCCATAGACGGCAACCCACCAGACTCCCCTGTCCCTGGGATTCTCCAGGCAAGAACACTGGAGTGCAAGAGGAACATATTAATATACAGTCTCATCATTGTCCCAGCGTCCTCCCTAAAGGAGCATCGTAGCCAAGGCCTTAGAGTGTGGGTTGCAGACACAAGGAAAAGGCCAAAGGAGCTTAGCAACTGGTGGCTCGGTTCAGTTCAGTTCAGTTCAGTCGCTCAGTTCGGTCCGACTCTTTGCGACCCCATGAATCACAGCACACCAGGCATCCCTGTCCATCACCAACTCCCAGAGTTCACTCAAACTCATATCCATCGAGTCGGGGATGCCATCCAGCCATCTCATCCTCTGTCGTCCCTTTCTCCTCCTGCCCCCAATCCTTCCCAGCATCAGGGTCTTTTCCAATGAGTCAACTGGTGACTCAGAAAACAAAAAAGAATCTTCCTACAATGCAGGAGACCCAGGTTCAATCCCTGGGGTGGGAAGATCCCGTAGAGAAGGGAATGGCAGTCCACTCCAGTATTCTCACATGGAGAATCCCTTGGACAGAGGAGCCTCGGGGCTGCAACCCCTGGGTTTGCAAAAAGTCTGACACTGGCTGACTCCCTCCAGGCATCTCTATGGGCAGCTAGGCTGACTGCAGCGCCACCTGCTGGCACACCTCGGAATCTGCGGGCTGGGAGAGGCTGCGGAAGCCAGCAGCTGAGGAGTAGCTAGGCTATCCCGGCACAGGGAGGGTGCAAACACCAGTTTCTCTCTATAAAATGAAAATGTCTGTGGAGAAAAGCCTCAAGACAGTGGAGCAATGAGAGGCAAGCACCAGGGTATTCTATCACGAAAGTTCTGAGATCTCGCTTAACTCATAAATGTAAGCAATTGTGCAAAGCCACTGGTTACATGGCATAGTGGGGGTCGGGGTGGGGGGAAGCTAAGGATGGATGAATTGTCAGGTAAAGGCAGGAGCACTTTAAGATTCAATCCTGAGCATCTCGCCTCTATCCCTGAGCTGGCTCATCCACCCAACAGCTTCAAGGTCCACCAGAACCCTCCCCCCATTTACATCTCCACCCCAGATCTCCGTCCCCAGCTTCAGACCCCTAGAACAGCTGTCTGAGTACCATCTTGACTTGGATGTCTGCATTGACAGGAGTCTGTATCATAATAAACCCAACACAAAATAACTTGAGCCAAAAAAGGATGGAGATTTTCTGGTCTGTAAAACCAGATTGTAAGGACAGCAGAGGTGGAGCTGGTCTGCTTGTTGAAGGAATGAAAGGGCAGAAAAACATGAGGACATTCGTTAGGAGGAAGAAGATAGGAACTGAGTCTCGGGGGTCCGACTAGCTGCTGGGCATTTATCTCATTTAGACCGATGAGGAGGCTAAAACCTGGGCCTGGAGAATGGGGGTTTCATCACTTATTCAAAGTCATAGAGCTAGCCCATGAAACAGTGGGATTCAAGCTTCTGTCTGACTCATTCCACTGTCTCTAATTTTCAAATTAAAATTATAGATGTAGAAACAGACTTAGAGAATGATCTTATGGTTACCCGAGGGGAAGGGATAGTTAGGGAGTTTGAGATGGACATATACACACTGCTAGGTTTAAAATGATTAACCAACAAGGTCTTACGGTATAGCACAGGGAACTCTGTTCAATATTATGTGGCAACCAGCATGGGAGAGGAGTTTGAGGGAGAATGTGTATGTATGGCTGAGTCCTTTTGCTGTGCACCTGAATTTGTCACAATGCTGTTGATCTGTTATACGCCAACACAAAATAAAAATTTAAAAATAAAGTTTTAAAATTATAGATGTAGGATCTATGGCTAGGCATAAGGGCTTAAGAGATTTTTGAATCCCCAACTGTACCTGCAATGCTTGAATCTCTCTCTTCCCATCCCAGCCAGGTAGTTGTATGGTTTCTGCTTGCACACCCTTCATGATGGGGAACTCAGGCTCAAGAGAGTGATTTTATTATTGAATCATAAGAGTAGGTTGGAAAGTTGAGACAGAGTGTATCCTTCTTCAGCATTAAAGAAGGGAAGGCAGGGGCTGTGCCTACCGCCGCGTCTGCAACATCAATCAATGTGATTGCCCTCCTCACTTCCCTCAGTACACCTGTTCTTGTGTCTGTCTTTCCCTGGGGATTCCAGGAAACAAATCTAATTCTTCTTCCCAGAGACAGCCCTTCAGATATTTGAAGACAGTGCTTCAGGGTCCCCCTGAGGCTTTGCTTACCCAGGATAAATAGTCCAACCCACTTTCAGACACCCATTGGTAAGCAAGAGTTGATGCTGTACACACTGCGATTTTCCAGCTGCTGTGCTGTGGGAGGCTTCAGAAAACCTGATGGGATGAATGATAAACCAGCCCCCGCAGGGACACCACAGTATCTGGATCACGTATGCATGCGTACTCAGTCATATCCGACTCTCTGCAACCCTGTGGACTGTAGCCTGCCAGGCTCCTCTCTCCATGGAATTCTCCAGGAAAGACTACTGGAGTAGGTTGCCATTTCCTACTCCAGGGGATCTTCCCCACCCAAGGATCAAACCTCAGTCTCTTGCATCTTCTGCACTCGCAAGAGGATTCTTGACTACTGGTGCCACCTGGGAAGCCCCAGGTCTGGATCATAACCTCTGCATTAAAAAAGTTGGAGGCGGGGAGTGACTGACCCTGAACAAACTGGCCCATCCACAGACCTTCACCTGCTACATTCTAGGTTCACCCACTGTGGGAAACCGTTTTAAAGGAAGAATACATGAGTCTCTCCCAAAATGATTTTACATCATTTTAGGCCCCCAGTCTTGCCAAAAGTCATTATGAATTCTTCCCAAATCCAGTTTGTGTGTTTATGGATCCAACAGTGAGCAACATGGGGACCCAGTCCATCCTAATCATACACTATCAAACCTACTCGTCAACCCTCCCAACTTACAGATGGGGAAGCTGAGGTCCAGAGGAGACCAGTGACTTATCCAAAGTTGTACAGGAAATCTGTAAAATCCTGATCTGCTCATGAACTCCAAAGAAAGATGAGAGAGTAATGCAAGCCTTCAGGGGAAAGGAAGAAGAGATGAGCTGTAGGAAAAAACAAAAGAGAAAAGCTCTGAAAGGTCCTCTCTGGAGTATTTTTCTCTCTCTCGTGTCAATTTCCTATAGAGACACAGAGACAATATAATAGTATATATACAAGCAAGGTTGAAGTCAGAAAGTCCTAGGTCCACTTGCTGACTCTGCCAGTGACTTTGTGCATGACCTTGGACAGGCTACTTAACCTTTCTTTTTATTTTTTCTTTTATTTATTTACTTGACCATGCCGTGGGTCATGTGGGATCTTAGTTCCCCGGCCAGGAATCAAACCACACCTGCTGCAGTGGAAGCATTAACCTTTCTTATACTCAGTTTCCTCCCAAATAAAATTATAACAGGAACATCTCAGTAAGCCTTAAAATAAAATATGTAAAGAGATTTTTGATTCTCAGTTATGGTGGAGCAACTTATACAAGGCTAACTAACCCTCCTGGAACTAACAATTATAAACTCTGGGCAAAAGATGTCAAAAGTACTATTTGATGGGAAGGAGACTAAAAACAGGCAGGAACTGGAATGTTTATACAGACCTTGAAGGAAGGGAACCACCCTGGATGAAATACACATTTATCAATATTTATCGGATCGCTCCTTTGAGGACACGTCAACTTCTAAGGGAATATTATAGCTCAAGCAGAAAGCAGTCATCATGGACTTAAAAAGTCTCAAGCCAGAGTTCAGGGTTGCCAGAAAAGCTAAAAAATGGGGAGAAAAACCCTAGAAAGGAGGGAGGGGCCCACAGAGCCCTCCAATTTTTATCCCACTTCTCTGCTGCAGAGAAATGCAAGACAACAAATTGTGGAAGTGGGAAGATGCGGCTGGGATAAAAGACTTTGAGAAGATCAGCATTTATAGGGAAAGTTATAAAAGGTAAGATAGGAGAACTGGCTTTGGAGCCAGATGTTGAAGGCCTGGGAGATCCTTGGAGTTTAGGCTGTCACGCAGTAGTTGATCAATTAATTGTTTATTAACTGCATAAGTGAGTGAAGGAGCCACTGGTGGGTTGCAGCTGAAGCTCCAGGGCTGAATGCTGCCCCCTCCTTCCTGTCTTGCAGCTCACATACCTGCCCCCACCGTGGGGCGAGTGCCGGTCCTCCGAGATGGGGCTCGACTTCTTTCCTGTTTACAGCATCACCGCCTGTAGGATCGACTGTGAGACCCGCTACATCGTGGAGAACTGCAACTGTCGCATGGTCCACATGCCAGGTCAGTGCTGGGGGAGGGTGGCCACAGGGCACCCGGGACTGCCTGCGACCTTCTTTGCATTTCTCACCCGATGGGACACTCCACCCACTCCACAAGGATGCCAAGGGATGCTGTTCTGGGAAGACGGTTATTTGATGTGCAGACATTTCGGGGGCAGATGGGAACATCCAGTCTGGCAACCAAGGCAACATCCTGGTCTCCAGAGTGGACAGAAGCTTGGAGAGCATTCCTCCCAGTGTTCAATGTGTTTGCTAGTTGCCTGCTGTTCTTCCCTCTTAGAGCTTAGTGACCACATATCTGGATGCTTACAATTCTCCCATCCTGGTGTGGTACACATTCAGACATCCAGATGTTCATTGCTTTCCTCCAGATATTTCCCTTCTTGCATCCAAACGTCTAGCACTCTTTCAAGTGGGGCAAGAGTCCATCTGCCAGCAAATGAATGCGTGTGTCCTGACATTTCTGTTGTCAAACTAACAATGCGTGTAGCCATCACTAGAGGCAGTCGGCTTGTCACAGGGAGCCGGGTTGGTGCTGACTGGGGCAGGAAGAGCTTGGTACTGCAGCGCGGAAGAAAGGATGATTCCAACTCAGCTCCCGCCACATGACAGCTGTGTGACCTGGCACAAGTTACTAAACGTCTCTGTTCTTACCTACATCATCTTTAAAACGCAAACGTTTGCTGTTAAGAGGATAAAATTAAGCTAGGATATAAAAATGCTTTGTTGGGAATTCCCTGGAGGACCAGTGGTTTGGATTCCTATGAGATTCCAGGGCAAGAGGGTCTGGCTTTGATCCCTGGTCAGGGAACTAAGATCCTACAGTACAGCCAAAAAAAATGCTTTGTCAATTGCAAATGTCAGTGGTGACTGTGTTAACACATGGGGAGAGGGAACTGAGAGTACTGCTGACTGAAGACCTACTATGTGCAGGGAACTTTATTATTGTATTTCATGGCTACTGTTTCATGATTATATCATACTTTAAGTTTATCTAACTAAATCCTGACCTCGGACACTTAGCTCATTACCAATTGTTTTCTGTCATAACCAATGCTGAAATGAACATCCTTAGAGCTAAATTCTGAATTATTGCATTAGTAATCAGTAATTTCTCTAGTAATCTAAATTTAGGATTATCAGTCTTTAAAATTGCCTCTGAGAAGCAGGCAAAGATAGAATGGAATAGAAGACAAAACAAAAAGAGAAACATATCAGTTAAATTCTTATTATTAGAAAAGAGGAGCCATTTCAGTTCTTCAGCTCCTGGAGGAGAAAAAAAAAAAAAAAAACGTGTTTAGGGAAAAAGTAAGAAGAGGATATTGTGGTGGACTTTGACGTTTGTTGTTGTTGAGTCACTAAGTTGTGTCTGACTTTTTGCAACCCCATGGACTGCAGCACACCAGGCCTCTCTTCTCCCTGACCATCTCCCAGAGTTCACCTGAGTTCATGCCCAATGAGTCGGTGATGCCATCCAACCATCTCATCCTCTGCCATCCCCTTCTCCTTTTGCCTTCAACCTTTCCCAGCATCAGGGTCTTTTCCAATGAGTTGGCTTTGGCTTTAGCACATGGGAAAAGAAAAAACAAAGTTTCTGGATTTCTACAGAGACCAGAGAATTGAGCACTGATAAATGCCACCTGGGCATTCCTGTGGCTCAGTGGTAAAGATTCTGCCTGCCAATACCGGAGATGCAGGTTCACTCCCTGAATTGGGAAGGTCACCTAGAAAAGGAAATGGCAACCAACTCCAGCAGTCTTGCCTGGAGAATTCCATGGACAGAGAAGCCTAGCAGACTACAGTCCATAGGATCACAAAGAGTCAGACACAACTGAGAGACTCAACAACAAAAATGCTGCCGGCGGGATGCTCAGACTGCATCACCAGCCAGTGAGGTTTCCCCATGGAACCTGAGCCCAAGCAAGCAGGAGAGATTTTAACCATTCCCCACATGACACTGTTACTGGCATCTCAGTTATAGTGTGGAATGAAGGGCACAGCAAAGAGGAGACTGACCAAGCAGCCTTCCTCACCTACAGCAGCATGCTGTGATGGAAAGAGCCCTAGGCTCGGGAGCACACAGCCCTGGGTTCCAAGCCCACCTCCACTACTGCAGGCCTGGGAGAACAGGATACTTAAACCTCGATTTTCTCATCAACAAAACAGGCATGGTAGTTCCTATTTCCAGAGGTACCTAAGTGGGTTAAAGGGGATGATGCATGCCCAGGGCTTAGTAGATACTTACCACTGCCTCCCTACTGTCAACACGTTCTTTCACCTATATGAACCAGGCTGTCCAACCTGGGAGAAATTAGCTAGATGGTTCCTATTATCACAGAGAGGATCCGAGCCCAGTCTCCTGGTCCCCTGGCAGTCCTGATTGACAGCTGCCTTCTGACTGTCCACTGCTGAACTGCTGCCCCTCCCAAGTACCCCGATGCAATCCCTTCCCCGGGCCCAAGGAGGGGAAGGGTTGCCGCCTGAGTACCTCTCCCTGTCTTTCTTCTTTGCAGGGGATGCCCCTTTCTGTACCCCTGAGCAGCACAAGGAGTGTGCAGAGCCTGCCCTAGGTCAGTACCAGGGGCCCAGTGGAATGATGGGGGTGGGGCTGCGATTGAGACCTTGGAGACCTTCCAGGTGTGAGAAAGAGATGGGGGAAAGGGGGATGGGGAAGGCTGAGGGGGAAAGAGGCTGGACAGGGCAGCATCCCTGCAGGGGCAGGAAAGGGAAATGGAGAGGAGGAAGGAGAGAAGGGTGGGGGAGGGGCAGATGCTAGCGATGAGGGTGGAAACCCAACTAAGGAGAGAAAGGAGGCAGAGAGGTGGGGATAGAGAAGGAGTGAGTTTCGGGGCAGCAGAGAGCACTGAGGAATGCAGAGGAGTGGGCAGAGACGGAGAGAGGATGGGCAGTGGACACCGGGTGGGCGCCGAAGGAGCTTGGCGATACCTCCTGGCACACACCCTGGAGGTTATTCCCAAGCTGTCCTCTCGGCATTGCTCCCTTGAGCCAGGAGAGGTGGGGTCAGGCAGAGGGGTGAGGCCCAGTGTGCATTCCTCAGGGACACAGAGGAGGCAGGAGCACCCCCACCACCGTCTCTGCTCCTGAGTGTTTGTTGGTCCACTTCACTCGCCGCCCTGGGAAACTTCCGGTGAGGGGGATCACACCAACAGAGCGTAACCCACTCCACACGCCCGCCTCGCCGGGATCTGGGAAATGATTTACAAGCAAGACCAGCAGCGGGTATCTAAATCATCCGAACTCAAGTCTGTTCAGCAGTTGTACTTGCTGGATCTAAGTGGAGTAGTTCTGGACTCGCGTGTCCAGATGCCTCCAGGAGGGCTGGTTGGAAAGAGGAGGGACTTCCAGTGAACGTGAAGACTCACTCTGGGTCCTCAACCAGCCGGCAGAGGAGGCGGGCACTGGCTATGGAGCCCCCGGAGGGAGGGCTATGGAGCCCCCGCAGGGAGGGCTATGGAGCCCCCGCAGGGAGGACCACGGAGCCTAGGGATTCAGACGCAGTGGCCTCCCACACTTGCCTGTGATGAACAGCCCCCTCTGTAGATGAGATCTGAAGATGACGGAAAGAGAAGACGGCCCTGGGATGCTCAGAGGTCCAGGACTCCCTGGGAGCCCATGCTTCCAAAGTGGTGCCTATACTTACAAAAGTTAACCTAACCGTAAAGGAGGCAGAAGGAACACGGAACCAAGAGTAACAGACAGGACTTCTCTGGGGGTCCAAGTGGTGAAGAATCCGCCTGCCAATGCGGAGGACTCGGGTTCAATCCCTGGTCCACACGCCGAGGAGCAACAAGCCCCGTGTGCCGTAACTAACGAAGCCCGTGTGCCCTAGAGCCCATGTTCCACAGCAAGAGAAGCCACCCCAGCGAGAACCAGAGAGGAGCCCCTGCTCGCCGCAACTAGAGAAAAGTCCTCATGCAGCAACGAAGACCCAGCAGAGCCAAAAATAATAAATAAATATTAAATTTAAAAATTCAGCTGAAATGGATGCAGAAATTATTCAGATAATAAAATTAGCTGACTACATTAAAAGTTTTTTTTTTTTAAGAGTAACATAGAAAGAGTGGGCACTTTTGTGACCGCTCATACCCCCATCAACCTCCAGCAAAAGCCCATCTCCCCTTCTCTCCACAGCCCCCGACCCCTCATTCACACAGAGGGCACCTCCTTCTCTTCTCTGCTGCAGGAACCTGGGACCCGGCTACTCTGGGCCCAGAGGTCCCAGTCCCCTGCACTCCACTCAGCCCTGCCTCCCTCTCCCCTGCAGGTCTGCTGGCAGAAAAGGACAGTAATTACTGTCTCTGCAGGACCCCCTGCAACCTGACCCGCTACAACAAAGAGCTCTCCATGGTGAAGATCCCCAGCAAGACATCAGCCAAGTACCTCGAGAAGAAATTTAACAAATCAGAAAAATATATCTCGTAAGCTAAGTGGACATGGTGGAGGGGGTGGGGGAGGAGGGACCAGGAAAAAATGGGGAGGAGGAGGGGGACAGTCAAGGAAGAGGACAAAGGTAAGCAGTTAGTTCCATCTGGCAGATGCTAATTGAGCACCTGCTCTCGGCCAAGTTCTGTGCTCAGACTCAGAGTATGAAGACAAAGCGCGTTAAGAGGCAGTGCCGTCTTTCAGGAGCTTACAGACTGGCAGAGAGACAAATACAACACTGAAAGCTGTCCAGGCTGGTGCAGATAATAAGAGAGGTCGTTGGCTGTACCTTGCAGAGGGGTGCTGTCAAGGAAAGTTTCAGAGGTGTTTTTACAGGATGCAGAAGAGTTTTCCAGGCAGAGTTTGCATATTCTGTTCCCTCTGCCTAAAATGCTTTTCCTCTCACTCTTCACCCAACTGGTTCCTCATTTCACAGGTCTCCATTTAAATGTCATCTCTTTGGACCAATAAATTAGCCCCCCCTCCCCCATCATTCTTCTCTCAAAACACTCAGGTGTATTCCTTTATAATACTCGCCACTGTGTGTAATTCAATATTCATGTGGCTGTTTCCTTCAATTACCTACCTGCCCCTTGAGGGCACGAACCTTTCTTTTTTGTTTTCTCTGCTGTGGAGTGTCTGGCACAGAGGTGATGCTCAAAAAAATAATCTTTGAACAAAATAAATGAAAGGAAGACATAGGAGAAGAGGGTGTCGAAAAAGTACAGCAAAAGGAAGCCGAGGGAGGTGGATGTGGGTCTTATAGGCTGAGCTGGGCAGGGGTGGGAGTCAGGGAGTAGATTTGATTCTAAGAGGGTAGGGAGCCACAGAAGAGCTTCAGGTAGGCAAGTGATAGGCTCACATCTGCATTTTAGACCACGTGTTCCATGGTAGAACCTTCTAGAAATGTTCTATCTCCATGATGTCCTACGTGGTGGCCACTGGCCACCTGTGACTGTCGAGCATCTTAAAGGCAGCCTGGCTGATGGAGGCACCGGATGTTAATTCTGTGTTATGCGGGTTAGTCTAGAGGTTTTAGGAAGACCTGGTTAAGAGGATGGATGCGTTAAGGGGGCAGACAGATGGGCGGAAGGGAGCCTGGTGGGAGGCAGTTGCCATAAACCAGGCAAGAGATGGTGGATGGCTCACCCGTGTGAAGAGGACTCCTCTTGCTCCCACCCCCCCTCAGGTCTACAAACCTGACTGCCACCCCACCTTAGTTCACATGAGCTCCTCTGGCCCCAAAGGCACATGATAGATGCAGGGTGTTAATTTCAACCCTCCTCCAGCCTCTCCCTCCCACACAGTCACCAGCTCTCATCCTGGGACGGTTTGCGCCCCTTGAGGGCAAGAGGCACTAAGGGCATTAGTGAGCAGCATCAAAGAATCAGGGTAATTGTATCAATAGAGGAGGTGCCAGGCCCCATGGCTGCAAACATTCTGCTGATGGTAAGGGCTTCTCCCACCAAGACGTTTCTCATGAACACAACTGCCCCAAAGAGCAGAAGGGAATCAAGGTGCTTCTTCCAGAAAACCCCACAGCCAGTTTGTAGGTTTGCTCCCTAAAAACCCTCCCTGGCTCCTGCAGCTAACTTGGCGATGCTGGGGTAGGGCCCCCACCAGGAGAAGCTTGCCGTCAATCCCAGTGAGAACTGAGGGCCTCTCCAGGGTGGGCAGAGGTGGTAAGTTGGGGGCAGGCAAGCAAGCCTTGTTAAGTGAGTGCTGAGCTCACTTGCACGTGAGGACCCAGGCAGACCCTCTGGAGCACAGAGACCTGGAGGCCTGCCAGGACTCCTGGAAAAGGGGGCAGAGAGAGGGTGGGTTAGCGAAAGGGGCCAAGGGGAGAGCTGGCATACCCCTCCAGGCCCGTGAAGAGCAACGGGCTGGGAGTCACAACTTCCTGGTTCAAGCCCCAGCTCTGTGGCTAACCAACTCTAACTTTGAGCCCGTTGTCTCACTTCCCCGGGGCTCTGTTTTCTTTTCTATCCATGGGAAAATTGTATGATATGATCCCTGTGGATCCTGACGATTCTCACCACGTGTGACACTGAACGTTTCCCCCGCAGAGAAAACATCCTCGTTCTGGATATATTTTTTGAAGCTCTCAATTATGAGACCATAGAACAGAAGAAGGCATATGAAGTTGCTGCCTTACTTGGTAAGTCAGAGTGTCCATTGCACAAATGTCCACATCTCATGGGGATGGACAGGGTCTCAAAGAGTTGGACACGACTGAAGTGACTTAGCACGCACACATGCATGCATGCATGATAACATGGGGCTTCCCAGCTGGCTCAGACAGTAAAGAAAGGGGGTTCTGCCTGTGATGCAGGAGACACGAGTTCGATCCTGGGTCTGGAAGATCCCCTGGAGAAGGAAATGACAACCCACTCCAGTATGCTGGCCTGGAAAATCCCATGGACCGGGGAGCCTGGCAGGCTACAGACCCCCATGGGGTCACAAAGAGTTGGACACGACTGAGCAACTGAGCACACAAGGGGATGGGAGGAAGGGGGGATGGGCAGGTGGGCGCCGGACGGTGAATCTATAGGAGTCCAGCCTTTTCACTCACTAATTGTTCCCTCGTCCCTTGCACTGCTCCTGCCCCAGAGTGGGAAGCACTCCATTCGGTGGTGTTAGGCCCAGTTCATTCCCTGGTCTAACCTCAGTTTCCCCACTGACACAATGAGGCAGATGAGCCAGCCATTCTCTCTGGACCCTTCCGGCACTGCCCTCTCAGATTTCACAGTCTTCTGCCCCCTGATTGGAGTCAGAGCCCTGGGGCCGTGGCAGACAGGTGCAGCGGGGCTGAGCTATGGGTGGCAGCAGATACCACCAAGGTCCCACCCATGGGGGCCCCGCCTGGACAGCAATGTTGCCACGTTGAGAAGGCCAGGTGCCCCTGGACTGAGAGCTCTTTGTCAAACATTAAAGAAGGGCCACACAGCCCCAGATATCTACAAACCTGGCCACCATACCTCAGTTCACATCAGCTCCTCTGGCCCCTAGGGCACATGGTAGATGCCGGGTATTAATTTCAACCCTGCCCCCGCCCCACCAAATCTAACAAGATCCCTGAGGGTGCACAGTTAAAAGACCTGCCCTGAACACATCCCCCCAACTCCCACTCACTCTCAAAAAAGGATCCGATGTCTGTGGCTTCCAGGAAAAATAACTCTTGTTGTCTCTGTGAACTGAACCAGGTGAGAGAGGCATCCTGAGTGGGGGGCAGGGGAGACAGACCCCTTCTACCTGGCAGTTCAAGGGTAGCACAAGTCAGGGGCTGCTGCACACCAGCCCAGAGAATGTGGGCAGGTGGCTTCACTTCACCGAACACAGATGAGGTCCCTCATCTGCAGAATGGGTCTAATAAAACCCTCTGTGAGTTTGCCATGATGGTGAAATGTGATCAAGCCCCAGCCCCAGAAGACCCATAAACAGTGGTTTCTGGCATCCAGCCAGACACCGTGCCAGGGCATTTCTGTGCCTCTCCCAGGAAGCGGTGGACACCGCAGGGTCCCCACTGGGCTAAGGTGGTCATCACTAAGGGCCCTGGAGATGGTTGCGGCCAGAGACAGACTGTGCTGAGACTCTCGGGCTAAGCCGGTGCTAAAGCCCCGCCCCTGTCACCGAGGACACGCCTCCTTCCCTCTGCTCCCCTCCCCGACACAAGCGTGTGCGCTAGTGTGCATGCGCTCTCTCTTACACGCCTGTTGCAGAAAATCGCGCTGCCATCTGTACGTCTCGCAAGAAGAGCGAGTGCCACTTGCAAGCCCTGAGTCAGGAAGTCCATGCTGGCCCCCGGGGCCCACCCTCCTCTCACTCAGAGAGCACGCCTCACCGCAGCGTACACACATGCACCAGGGTGAGCCACACACACTAGTGCACACCTGCACAGACCCACGTGCAAACCACGCAACTCCAGAGACACGTAGGTGCACACGTGCCTACACACCTATACCTGCCGTACACAAGCACGCTCACACCTCTACACATTCAGACACACTGTCCCCACCCCCACAAAGCCGCCCTTAGACACACTCGTGTGCCATCTATATAAAGCCATTGGTGGCCAGATGTAAGGCCTGCTTCTGTCCGGAACATGCACACACAATGCGCCACACGGCTCACACATATACCCACCCCCCACAGGCACAGGCGTGTGTATGCACTCCCCAGTGAGCCTTCATTAAGGACATTAGAGGGGTGGGGGAGTGGGAAGGAAGGGGGGCTCTGGTGAGCCCAACACCAAGTCCCCCCCGACCCCGGGAAGAGCCCCCTTCCCACCATCTCAGCCTGCTCACCCAGGGATGTGCTTGTTGGCCTTCTCCCAGCCATAATTGGGAGGAGTGGAGAAGTGTGCTCCTCAGAAAGTTCTCAGACCAAGAGGTCAGCCTGGAATCTCCAGGAGGATGGTAAATCCACCCTCATCAGTGCCCCCCAATCCCAGCGCTCTTCCTAGACTAGCAGCTCACAGTCCCAGAGGTCAGAGCTGGAAAGGACTTCACTGTTCATCTCCTCCGACCCTCCCCCAACCACCTCCACCACCAAATGTTCCTGGTAGGCAAAGCTGTTGAGAAGGTCAGGGCTTATCAAAGACACACAGCCAGCTGGTGGCCACCCTCCGCATTCACAGCCCCAGATCCCTGTGCTCCAACGCACTGCCTCTGGAGCAGAGCGTTTGGGGGCTTTCAGGGGATCAGAACCCCCTTAAGAATCTGATAATAGCTTCTGAAATACAGACTCTCCAGCTACAAATGCCCAAGTACCCACATGTAACAATTTGCATTCAATTCAAGGAGTCTCCAACCATTGGAATCTCCCACAGGAGAGTGCTTCTCAAACTCTGGTGGGCTGGAGAACCACCTGGGAACATTAAAATCCTGACCTCCAGTCCCCAGTCCCAGAGACTCTGATTGCATAGGCCCTGGTGGCTCAGATGGTAAAGAATCCACCTGCAATGTGGGAGACCTGGGTTCAAGCCCTGGGTTGGGAAGATCCCCTGGAGGAGGGCATGGCAACCCACTCCAATATTTTTGCCTGGAGAATCCCCATGGACAGAGGAGCCTTGCAGGCTCCAGTTCATGGGGTCTCAAAGAGTTGGACATGACTGAGCGACTAAGCACAACAGGTAGGTGCAGGCATCTATACTGACTACAAGTCTCGCAGGAGTTTGATAGCCCTGACCAGGGAATCAGAAGACCCCTGGTCAGCGGGGATCATACACTCAGGGCAAGAACCTGTACTCTAGAAAGAGACCAAAGGACTCCCCTTGTGGTCCAGTGGTTAAGAATCCACCTGCCAATGCAAGGGTTCAATCCCTGGTCCTGGAAGATCGCACATGCTGTGGAGCAACTAAGCCTGTGCACCGCAACTACTGAGCCTGTGCTCGAGAGCCTGCGAGCTGGAACTACTGAAGCTCGCGCACCTAGACCCCATGCTCCGCAAGAGAAGCCACCGCAGTGAGCAGCCCACACCCCACAGGGAAGAGTAGCCCCTGCTCACTGCAACCGGGGAAAGCCTGCGCCTAGCAATGAAGGCCCAGTGCGGCCAAAAATAATAAATAATAAATAGAAAGAGACCAAACATTTACCTTTAGGGAGGGGAGATAGATGCTTCCAAGGACTTTAGCCCAAGGGTGAGAAGAGCCTCAAGATAGCTTCAAAGGCCCTGTCATAACTGGGGGTGGCTCTCACGTGCCTGCTCCCAAGACCCCCCGTCAGGACACTGACACACATCTCAGGCTTGACTGCGCCCTCACCCGGGGCAGGGACCACACACGTCTCATCTGGTCCCAGCCCGGAGCCAAAGCTGGGCCCCAACGTTGTGGTTCCGAATGGAACTGAACCAGGCCGTCCGCACGGGAGGTCCATTCCAGGCCCCTCAAGTAAGCATCCAGGTTAGTTCCCACCCCCAGGGGTGCTGAAACCCAGCAGCGCTCCGAGCAGCGCAGTGAGGGAGCAGCGTGTCCAGGGCGTGCCCTCCCCTCCAGCCGCCAGGCCCGGGCCCCACCCTGGGAAGGGGGCCCCTCTCAGAAAGCCTGCTTTCCGAGTTCTCCGTCCATCCACCCTTCCAGAGGCGCTGTCAGGAAAGCCAAGTCTTTGTCTTCTCTCTCTCTCCAGGTGATATTGGTGGTCAGATGGGACTGTTCATTGGTGCTAGTATCCTCACAATACTAGAGCTCTTTGACTATATTTATGAGGTAAGATGCGGGATTGCTCGTGGGGGACCACCAGGCGCCCTCATCCTGCCCCAACGCCCAGAACCAGAGCACGGAGCGGGGAGAGCTCGGCCTCCCTCCACCCAGGGCCGCCTCCCCTGCCTGTGCACGGACACTGTCTGTCCCTGCGCCCCAGGCACCAGGGAGGGGTGGGTGAGAGAGACGGAAGCCGCAGGCCTGTCAGAGCCGTCTACACCCGCTCGCAGGGAGCCAGAGAGGTGAGGAAGAGGGAGGAGACAGTGCAGGGGCTGGCGCGGAGCCCCTGGGCCTCGTGTGGGGCTTCACGTGTGGGTGTGTCTGCACCCGCACACTCACACCACACACACACCACACACTTATAGCATACGCGTACACAACATACACACACACACACACCACACGCCTATAGCATATGCATACACAACATACACACACACACACCACGTGCTTATAGCATAGCATACACACACACCACACACTTATAGCATACTCATACACAACATACACACAGACCACATGCTTGTAGCATACGCATACAACATGCACACACCACACGCTTATAGCACACCATATACACACATACGCACACCATACGCTTATAGCATACCATACACAACACACACACACATATGCCCCACACGCTCCACACACACACATGCCACATGCACTCCACATACACTCCACACACACACACACACCACACTTATACCATACTCATACACAACATATACACACACATATACCCACACANATACACTCCACACACACACACACACACACACCACTTATACCATACTCATACACAACATATACACACACATACACCCACACACTCCATACACACTCTGCATACGCTCCACACACACACCACTTGCATACGCTTGCTATACACACACACATCACACACACAAATACCACACTCACATATAAGATAGACACACACATATACCCCACACACTCCACACATACATGTGCCACACACGCTTATACCACACACTCCACATAAACATATTCCACACACACTTATACCACACTTACACACACTGCTCACAAATACACACATATGCCACAGGCACACGATATATACTATAGACACACACCACGTGCACAGACGTGACATGCACATACATCATATACACTAATACCACACTGACATATAACATATACACATACATACACCCCAGACACACATATTCCACACACACTTACACAACACTCATACACTGCTCACAAATACACACATACACCGCAGATAAACCACATACACTGTACACACGCACCATTTGCACACACATGACATACACACATACATCACACACATTTATACCACACTCACAACACATACACACATACACTCCACACACACCACACACATACCATACTTAGACACCACATATGCACACACACTCCATATTACACTTATACCACACTCACACTCTGCTCACAAATACACATACACCACACACACACACACCACATGCACACACACACACCTGCCCTCCAGGTGACCCATCACCAGAGCAGCACCTTCCGGGGTCCAGGCAGGTCTAGGGAAGGAGCACTCCTGAGGAGCCATCAACCCTGAGCAGGAAGAGCAAGGGCACTCCAGCCGCTGTGGTTCAGAGAGCTGTCGCCCTCAGGAGGCAGCTGGAAAACAGTCTCTGAAAGCGTCTCACAGAACACACAGCAGCTTCAGGCACTGCATGCTCCAGGGGCTCATCAGTCTTGCTGCTGCATCCCTCCCAGCTCTGTGGGAAGTGGAGTGGCCAGGGGCCTGCGGAGGGCCACACCCCGCCTCTCAGCATGGTGACCCAGTTCCCAAACTGGGTCCCACAGCCAGGTTTTCTTCTGCCCCGTTTAATCATTTTTGTGCAAAGATATACAAAGTTATAGAAGTTGAATCACATCAGAAAACATATTTAATAACTACTCTCTTATTGAGAATGAGATGTTAACACTGTTGTATCCCAACCTTGTGAACTGTGGAGTTGTCAGGCCTCAAAAGTGATGAGTAACCGTCCCCCCAGGACAGATGGGGAAACAGGCACACTGAGAGGCCACACTGAGGCCCTCCCGTGCCCGCTACACTCCAGTCTCTAGCTCCTGCACCAAAAGCTTGGCTAGAGACCCTAGTTGGGATGCCAGGCTGGGCTCCTACCAATGTCTGTCCAGCTGCAGCCCAGGTGGCCACTGCCCCTGCCTCCCCAGCCCAACCACGTGGAAGGAGGTCTCTCTCGATACCTTGATGCCTTTCTCCCGGCCTGACTTTCCTTCCTGCCTTTCTTGCAGCTGATCAAAGAGAAGCTATTAGACCTGCTTGGCAAAGAAGAGGAGGAAGGGAGCCACGATGAGAATGTGGTAAGGGTGGCCAGCAGGGAGTTGCAGGTTGGTTAGTTCCTTGGTGTGTACAAGCCGTGTGAATGCAGATGCCGGCAGGATGGGAGTGCTCTGTCACACACCTTCCATAGCTCAAGACCCTCTGCAGCTCCCAAGTCCAAGGACACTCCAACTGAACCTTGAGCCTCTCTCTGAGACCCATCCTGGAACCCAGCTATAGATTGGATCTGCGCCATGGATGCAGCGAAGACCAGGAAATGCTTCTGCCTGGACCAGCTCAGCTTCTTCCCGGCCAGAAGCCACGCCCCTCTTCGAGTGCCTTGGGAGGCCAAGGAGAGGCTCCGTGTAGGCCCACTCCCTTATTCCCTAGGTGACAGAATGTGAGCAGGAACGTCCCTGTTACTCTACCCCGTTTGAACAGGACATAGGGTGTGGGGCCCTCTGAAGTAGTGGTGTTGTTTCAGTAGCTAAGTCATGGCCCACTCTTTGCAACCCCATGGACTGTAGTCCACCAGGCTCCTCTGTCCGGGAACTTCTCCAGGAAAGAATACTGAAGTGAATTGCCATTTCCTTCTCCAAGGGGTCGTCCCAACCCAGGGATCGAACCCGCATCTCCTGCTTAGCAGGCAGATTCTTTGAAGTAGGTAGAAGCAATAACACCCATTATAACTGCTGACCATTGTAAGCCTGGTATGTGTCAGGCACTGTTATGCGCCTTAAGAGTGACATGTCGTTTCAACCCTAGAGTCACCTGGAGGAAGGGCTGTTCTTATCTCCATGTTGTATATGAGGCAGTTGTGGCCCAGAGGACCAGGTTACACAGCCTGGGGGGACACCCTAGCCTCCTTCCTACTCTGGCCTCTCTTTCCTCAAGTCTAAGAGGCAGCCCCTCTTACACCGTCCACACTCTCCTTCCCAGATTCAGTCTGCTCCTGGACCCTGGTCTCCGCTGAAGGTCATGGGTATCACCAACTTCCCCCACATCAGCACCCCAGCCCCAAGAGAACACTGCATTCCGTGGCCATTGCTGCCTTAAAATCATAACATCCCAAGTGGATCCCAGCCTCCCCCTCCTCTTATCTGAGCTCCCAGTTTTGCTCCAGACACTGTTTTTCTACTCATCTCCCAGGCTAAACATCCCACTTTGATTCTCTCGGGTCCCTGCAGCTTCTGTTTGAACAGAAGACAGCTTCTGTGGAAGGGCGGGCAGTGTGGGTGGAAGGAGCCCCAGGCTCTGGACTCAACTGACCTGCCTGGATCCCAGGGCCCTTCCCAGCTGTGCATCTGAGGGCACATCACCTCCCTCTCTGAGCAGCTGCCAAACCACTGGGACCTCAGGGGGTGCCATCGGGGTAAATGAGACCAGACCCTGGGAAGCAATGAGCTTCCAGTGACTAGCTGGCAGTAAGCGCTCCGCGAATGCAGGCTCCCTCCCCTCACCCCACCCTCCCTTCTGTCTTCAGAATGTCTCAGAGACATAGCCTCCTCATTCGCACCGCTCCCAGCCTCATCCTCATCTAATCTCCCCCAAATTCTTGGCACAGATTTCCGCTCACATCCCTCCCAGCCTCCAGCCCTCCACAGGGCCAGGAATCACCCAGAAGACTCAAAGCCACCTCAGCCCCGCCCTGCTCAGACACCCGAGATAACCCTTCCCTGAGGCCAGCCTTACCGCAAGGTCCTTTGGGGGCAGCTGGGATCAGGGATCAGACTCCAAGCTGTCAGAGACCTCCACTGTTTTGCCTCAGCGATCAAGCAGCCCCTCCTGCCCAGGCCAGGCCACAGGTGGCCCCTCCTCTACCCCAGGTGGACCCAACAGAGGTCCAAGGAGGAGGGCGGGATGGGTCATCTATGCCCCAAGGCTACACACCACTCAGATGTAGCTTCCAGTGACACAGCAGGGGACCTCTGGAGAGGTCCACAGGATTTATGGGATATACTGTACAATGCAGGGAATACAGCTACCACCCTTGGGCTGCTTTGTGCCTTATAGATGTGCTAAGTCACTTCATTTGTGTCGGGCTCCTTGAGACCCCACGTGTAGCCCTCCAGGTTCCTCTGTCCAAGCAAGAATACTGGAGTGGGTTGCCATTTCCTCCTCCAAGGGGATCTTCCCCACCCAGGGATCAAACCAGTATCTCTTAGGTCTCCTGCATTGGCGCCTAGGTGGAGAGTGGAGAGGATTCTGAAGGCAGTGAGCAACAACTGCACCCCCCCCCGGCCCCGCCCCAACTTCATGCCAGAAGATGGCAACCCAGCACCGGAGGGGTTTGGGGCAGAGCAGCAGTGCCCAGGAGAGCCCACTGTGGGCTGCACGGTTCCCAGGGCCTGGGCTGGGCTGCAGGGGCCCTGGGACACATTTTTGCTGAATGAACATCAACAGGCACTTTCCTCTTCCCCACCAGAGCACTTGTGACACGATGCCAAACCACTCCGAAACCATCAGCCACACTGTGAACGTGCCCCTGCAGACGGCCCTGGGGACCTTGGAGGAGATTGCTTGCTGACGGCCCTCGGACGACCGGGCACCACCACCCCCCACCCCCAAACAGACCTGGCCCGGGACCAGGACAGGGGACCGCAGGCTCAGGTGGGATGGCCCCTGCCCACCGACGGAAAGAAGCAAGAGCCCCCTATGCACACATAGCAAACTCTGCTGAAACCTCGCTCCGGCCACGTCTGGCACGACGCGTCCTCGGCCCCCACCGCCGCCGCCGCGCGTCCGACCCTCTTAGGAGAAGTGAGTCCCGCCCTGAAACTGTCTGAGAACCAACCCGCCGTCACATCTCACTGCCAGACGTACAAAGCACTGCATGCTCCGACCCTCACGGCCCGCGTCCGCGTCTTTCTCCGTCCGCGACCCTCGCCGTGCGGTTTCCAGCAGCCCTGCAGGGGGACCGGGTTCCAGCGCCGAGGTGCATCACCACGAGGCCGCGCAGGAATCACAGCTGCACACTCCAGAGGGAGCCCGCAGAGCCCTGGACGCTGTCCGGTCCGCCTGTCGTTTGTGAAGGTTCTTAACCTGCCCACGCACCCCGCCCTCCGCCTCCCCAGGCCGGCCCACAGGGTGCCCGGGGCCGCCCTCCTCCCCTCCCAGGGGCCCGAGACGGAGGTGCGGCGGCCGGGGGGACACAGCCGCGGGGCCCACGCCGTCGGCTCTCCCTGTGACACGGCTTGTACAGTCTGATTCTGTCTCTTCGCGAGGTGGGGGGCTTTTTGTGTGTTTCTTTGTTTGTCGGAGATATGTTTCCTTTCGTTTTCTGAATCTGGGTTTTGATGTTCCGAGCTTTGGTTTGGTTTTTCCATTTTCTCTGGCGTTTATTTATTCGTGCTTCCAATCACGGTCATATTAAAAGCTGGTCTTGTGGACATGGCCGAGTCGTCTCTGCCTTTTGCCTACACTCTTTCTCCCCAAGATGTTAGGAAAGGGCCAGACCTGCCAAGTCAAAACCGACAGAATAGATGATGGATATAGATGATGATAATAGATAGATGACAAATAGATGACGAGATAAAATTTATGAAACACTTACCTTTACAAAACATGTGCACTCCTATTCTATTCTATCCTATCCTGCGTCTTTAAACACTGTTGATCGCAACACTGTAAATGGCTTCACCATGCCCACAGTTGCAATGACGCTGCCCTGGACCACAGGCACATGCCACAAAGACAGAGAGGCGGAACTCACTGCCCAGACTGGCAAACCTTAGAGGAGGCCCTCACATCCCTTTCCCTGGCTCCTCCTGACCAGGTCAGTGAATTCATCAGTCTGGACCCCTGCCCCAGCCTGGCCTCCCTCCCACCCTCCTGCCTTTCCCATCCCACTCTACAAGCCACCCCCTCTCCCCCATCCAACAGACCTGCTTCTGCCTCGATCCCCGTGATTCTTGCATCCTCCTGAGAGGATGTCCATGTGGGAAAGGAGGTGGGAAGATGCGGCTGGTGGGGAGAGAACGTGACCTTTCAAGCCCCGCTGTGGCAAGAGAGAGCTTTCTGCTCCAGCAGAATGCTTGCCCTCACAGCGTCCTGCTAATTCCACAGGGGCAGCCCCTGCAGTCTAATCTTTCACTGCCCTCCCCTCAGCCACTCCCAACTCAAAGTCACCCCCAGAGTCATGAAGGAAGACCTAAGACCGTTCATACCTCCCTCCTCATGCACAAATGCCCAGAAAGTGCTGGCTGGACCAGGGGTCTGGTCCCTGCTTTGCTATCCAATCTTTCCCTGTCCTAATACAAGGAAGTGATGGATGAGATCATGCACCTCTCTGGGCTCCATTCCCTCCACCTGAGGCTGCAAATAATACCTTACCTGTGTCTTCACAGATGCTCTCCAGAGGCCCCTTTAGACTCAAGATGCTAGGACAGCATGACTCCCCCTGCCGGTGGGACAAGGAACACCAGCCACACTGACGCACAAGCAGGCCGGCATCTGGCACTCACGGGGCTCCGTGGGGAGCTGAGTCTGTCGTGTCCTTCCACGCATCCTCTCAGCCGGCGTTGGCCACGCTGGGGTTTCCTTTCCAGAAACAGAGGATGCAGCCACTGGAAGGGACCTTTTAGTTTTCTATCTCTGCCGTAACAAAATGATAAACCTAGTGACTTTAAAACAATACAAATGTATTATAGTTCAGGAGGCCAGAAATTGGACATGGCTGTCACTGGGCTAGAATCTAGGTGTCAGCAGGGCTATCTTCCCTTCAGAAGCTCTAGAGGAGAAGCTATTTCCTCACCTTTTCCAGCTTCTAGTGTCTGCCCACATTCCTTGGCTTGTGGCCTCTTCCTCCTTCTTCAAAGACAGCAACGATGGGTTGAGTCTTTACATCGCGACAATGGTCTACTAGTCATCTTCCTCTCATTCAGATCCTCTCCTGCCTGCCTCTTCTGTTTTGTTTTGTATTTAGGTAACTAGGTTTTTTTTTAAGAGTATAATTGCTTCTTTATAATGTGTTAGTTTCTGCTGCACAATGAAGTGAATCAGCTATTTGTATACATATATCCCTTCCCTCCTTCGCCTCCCTCCCACCCATCCCCATCTCACCCCTCTAGGTCATCACAGAACACTAAACTGAGCTTCTTGTACTTCACAGCCACTTCCCACATTTTACACATGGTAGTGGATGCCTCTTCCATTTTTAAAAGACTCTTTGTATTAGACCCAGCCAATATTTCATACTAATCCTCCCATCTCAAGGTTATTAACTGGTCACATCGTCCCTGGTGGCTCAACTGGTAGAGAATCTGCCTGCAATGTCGGAGACCTGGGTTTGATCCCTGGGTTGAGAAGATCCCCTGGAGAAGGGAACAGCTACCCACTCCAGTATTCTTGCTTGGAGAATTCCATGGACTATATAGTCCATGGGGTCACCAAGAATCGGACGCAACTGAGGGACTTTCACTTACACTTTCAAACCGAACATGAAACAATGGACTATTTCAGAATTGGGAAAGGAGTATGTCAAGGCTATATATTGTCACCCTGCTTATTTAACTTACATGCAGAGTACATCATTCAAAATGCTGGGCTGGAAGACACACAAGCTAGAATCAAGATTTCTGGGACAAATATCAATGACCTCAGACATGCAGATGACATCACCCTTATGGCAAAAAGCGAAAAGGAACTAAAGAGCCTCTTGGTGAAAGTGAAAGAGAGTGGAAAAGCTGGCTTAAAACTCAACATCCAGAAAACAAAGATCATGGCATCTGGTCCCATCACTTCATGGCAAATAGATGGGGAAACAGTGGAAACAGTGACAGACTTCATTTTCTTGGGCTCCAAAAGCGCTGCAGATGGTGACGGCAGCCATGAAATTAAAACACCTTTGCTCCTTGGAAGAAAAGCTATGACCAACCTAGACAGCATATTAAAAAGCAGAGACATTACTTTGCCAACAAAGATCCATCTAGTCAAAGCTATGGATCTTCCAGTGGTCATGTATGGATCTGAGAACTGGACTATAAAGAAAGCTGAGCGCCAAAGAATTGATGCTTTTGAACTGTGGTGTTGGAGAAGACTCTTGAGAGTCCCTTGGACTGCAAGGAGATCCAACCAGTCCATCCTAAAGGAATCAACCCTGAATAGTCATTGGAAGGACTGATGCTGACGCTGAAGCTCCAATACGTTAGCCACCTGAAGTGTGGAATCCCTCTCCAAAGAGAAGTTCACTCCTCACTACATCAGACTGGAAATAGTCCTTCTGCTGCCTAGACTATAGGATGTAGAAGAACAGAGCGTTTTCAGACTGCTCCCATCGGGGATGGAAACCACATTAAGTGTCTGTTCAGTGAGTTGGGAGTCTGTCAGATGCTTCTGCCTCGTTCCACTTTAACAGTTTCATACATTTTTTAAAAATCTATAACCTAAATTGCAATTTGAACTACTTCATTGGATTTCTGGCTTCCTTTTTAAATTTTTTCAGATCAATCTGGGATGGAGTGAAGAGTATTCTAACAGGTTTGGATTGCTCCAGGCTTCGGATATGTATGCGTCCCTTCTGATTTAAGAATTCTGGCTTTGTTCATCTGGGAGCAGGTCTGTAAACTTAACTTATTTAAAGAAAAGGCAAGAAATCCGAGAGAGTAAATCAATAGCCAGCTACCGATTATAATAATTAACTGCCTGTTGAGCAAAGATACAGTCATAAGCCTAAATTCCTGGGAATAGTGGTATTTTTTATTATCATTATTTCAAACAAGTAGCCGTGTGTGTGATCATTTCTTTAGGGGTGACCTGAAGAGGTCTGATAGACACAGGAGACTTGGAAAGTGTCACATTTTCTTTTTTTCAATTTTTGGCCACACTCCATGGCATATGGGACCAGGAACCAAACCCGCACCCCCTGCACGGGAAGGTGGAGTCTTAACCATGGTTCTGCCAGGGAGGTCCTAGGGTCACATTCCCAAGACTCGCCCAAATGGTGACACAGTGGCTGGGAGCTTGGTGCAATCATAAGGTCAAACCGCAAGGAGGAATTATCAGTGACCTCAAAGGGTCAGATCAACCAATTGACTGGTTGATCAATCATCAAATAATGGCACGTAACAGGAAGCAACAGTTAGAACTGGACATGGAACAACAGACTGGTTCCAAATAGGAAAAGGAGTACGTCAAGGCTGTATATTGTCACCCTGCTTATTTAACTTCTATGCAGAGTACATCATGAGAAACGCTGGACTGGAAGAAACACAAGCTGGAATCAAGATTGCCGGGAGAAATATCAGTAACCTCAGATATGCAGATGACACCACTCTTATGGCAGAAAGTGAAGAGGAACTAAAAAGCCTCTTGATGGAAGTGAAAGAGGAGAGTGAAAAAGTTGGCTTAAAGCTCAACATTCAGAAAATGAAGATCATGGCATCCGGTCCCATCACTTCATGGGAAATAGATGGGGAAACAGTAGAAACAGTGTCAGACTTTATTTTGGGAGGGTTCCAAAATCACTGCAGACATTGACTGCAGCCATGAAATTAAAAGACGCTTACTCCTTGGAAGAAAAGTTATGACCAATCTAGACAGTATATTCAAAAGCAGAGACATTACTTTGCCAACTAAGGTCTGTCTAGTCAAGGCTATGGTTTTTCCAGTGGTCATGTATGGATGTGAGAGTTGGACTGTGAAGAAGGCTGAGCGCCGAAGAATTGATGCTTTTGAACTGTGGTGCTGGAGAAGACTCTTGAGAGTCTCTTGGACTGCAAGGAGATCCAACCAGTCCACTCTAAAGGAGATAAGTCCTGGGTGTTCTTTGGAAGGAATGATGCTAAAGCTGAAACTCCAGTACTTTGGCCACCTCATGGGAAGAGTTGACTCGTTGGAAAAGACTCCAGTGCTGGGAGGGATTAGGGGCAGGAGGAGAAGGGGACGCCAGAGGATGAGATGGCTGGATGGCATCACGGACTCGATGGACGCGAGTCTGAGTGAACTCCGGGAGATGGTGATGGACAGGGAGGCCTGGCGTGCTGCGATTCATGGAGTCGCAAAGAGTCGGACAGGACTGAGCGACTGAACTGAACTGAACTGAACTGAATCTCAGAAACATAATCAGCCACAGTTAGGTGAAAGGAGAAAGTATTTGCCAGGGGCTGAGCCCGCTGTTTACGCACTGTTCTTTTGTTGTTTGGTGCCGAGAGAGCCCAGAGTTTTTATTTTCCTCTCCAGCTAGGACCTATTTTTTAAAAGTCTTAACCATGAGCACACCTAATGACAAAGAATCCACAGAGGGTCTCTAGATAGGTTCTGGTGAGCTGGGAGGGAGAATGAGAGAGGCTGGCCCCAGCCACAGGTGTGGTGGTTTAGTCCTTCAGTTGTGTCTGGCTCTTTGCGACCCCATAGACTGTGCAGCTCCAGAGAAGGCGATGGCACCCCACTCCAGTACTCCTGCCTGGAAAATCCCATGGACGGAGGAGCCTGGTAGGCTGCAGTCTATAGGGTCGCTAAGAGTCGAGCACAACTGAACAACTTCACTTTCACTTTTCACTTTCATGCATTGGAGAAGGAAATGGCAACCCACTCCAGTGTTCTTGCCTGGAGAATCCCAGGGACGGGAGCCTGGTGGGCTGCCGTCTATGGGGTCGTGCAGAGTCGGACACGACTGAAGCGACTTAGCAGCAGCAGACTAGAACTCACCAGGCTCCTCTGTTCGTGGGAGTCTCCAGACAAGAATACTGGTGTGGGTTGCCATTTGCTTCTCCAAGGAGTCGTCCCCACCCAGCAATCAAACCTGGGTCTCCTGCATCACAGGCGGATTCTTTACCAACTGAGCCATTAGGGAAGCCCAAGCGTGATCTTTTACTGATTCCCTCAGGGGAAGCTCAGCTCAGCCAGCCTGAGCCTGGAATGCAAGGAGGAATCTGGGACCTCCTCCTCCACAAGCTCAGAGATTCAGTTCGATTTTGAGAACTAAACTGGCGCAGAGACAAGCGCCTCCAGAAAGCCCCAATGAATGAGCTCCCCTGTTACAGAGAGGCAAGGAATTGACTCCTCTGGGGGTGGGGGTGGGGGTGCCACCAGCCCTAATCCAGCCACAGCTGGGGCAGACCCCACACTGCACAGGGAGAGCTTCCTGGCACAACTAGGAGGGGAGCAGGCAACCAAGGAAGCGGGACCACATGAAGAACAAGGGGTCTCCATTCACTGATTGCCTGTTAAGCGCCAGCACTTGCCCTCAAGGAATTTATCATCTGAGTGGGGATACTGACAAGAAAACAATTCTGAAAGATGGATCTGAATTTTTGCAGCAGCAGAACCCTAGAGCAGTATATGGGAAGCCCCTGGGGGTGGAATACTGGAGGAGGCACAGCTGTGGGGCTGCACGAAGGTCCAGGGGAGTCAAGTGAAGAAGAAAAGGGGGGAAATGTCCAAAACGACCACCAAGAGGCTGGTGGACGTGGACAGATGCAGGGCCAGGACACCACACTGAGGTACCACTCTGCATCATGGTTGTAATCCTTTAAGTTTCTTCCCCAGCTCTCCAAGCATCTAGGACTGGATTTCCCAAGCCAAGGGTTGATGTCCTTATCTAACGGCTTTGTCCCTACCCATTTGGGATTCCTAGTGTGTGGAATCATTTTGCACATGCATCTGTGTATTCCTAAGACTGATAAGCTCAGTGTGTTTGAGGCCACAAGTTGCCTGGAGACCATGCAACAGGTCGGTGGGAATAGGCCTAGCCTGAGAATGAATAGAAGGGGGAGGTCTCTTACTGAGTTAGTTAAATTGAGTTAATTTAACCTTCTGTGAAACCTACACTCACTGGCTTTGCAAGAACAAAGCAATAGTTGGCAAAAGCTTTGGACAGAGTCAAAAGACTGAATTTCTGACCTATTTTTCTATTAACTGACCATATAAATTTGGACAATGTATTTCACTTCTCTGCCTCAGTTTCCCCCTCTATGAAAGATGAGGACTTCCCTGGTGGTCCAGTGGTTAAGACCCCATGCTTCCAACTCAGGGGGTGCAAGTTCAGTCCCTGGTCAGGAACTCAGAGTCCTCATGCCATGCCACGCAGTGCAGCCAAAATAGTAAAATTTTAAAAATTAAAAGAAAAAAAGTGAGGGGTGAGAAATGGACAAAAAGTCTCTGGTACATCCCAACTCTAATAGTCTCTGACTCTAAATTGAGAACAGGTGTCAGGTATCCAAGCAAATGTTCCATTTACTTCTCAGAGCCTCTGTTTCCCATCTATATGACAGAGATGATGGTTCCTAGGTTCCAGGCTGAATATGAGAATTAAATGAGCTAAGCTGTATATTTTCTATCTTTTCTTCTTTCTTTTTCTTCCTGTAAAACACTGATTTTAGCCTTGTTTGTATTTTTCAAAAGGTGAAAGCTATGAACTCTCTCCCCAAGAGAAAAAACGCACATGGTCCAATAGATGTACACAAAATTTTGTGTACAATTTTAGAAGGGTTATGGACCTCAAGGAGCAAGATCCTCTAGGGACACACCCCTGGTCTAGAAAGTGTTAAACTCTCCTGCAAAAGGACTCCAGGGTATCACAAGAGCAACTTTCTCCCCATAAAGGATATTCTGTCCTTTTTCAATTTACAGGAAGAAGGATAAAAAGATAGATGGGATTTGATCGATTTCAAGTTTTTTTTCTCCTGCAATTTTTTAAATCTTTGGCACCTGCTGCAGCTTGGGTACTAGCAAGTTTTCACAGAAGGCAAAATGAATGAACAAGCAGAAAAAGAGGATGAACAGAGAACCTTGGAAATGGGATTTCATCAGATTATCCTGTACATGTGGAGATCACAAGGGCCTAGGAGGCCTGCATACGTAGGAAGCAACTGCAGCATCGCTCTGCAAACATCCCCGTGAACTGATTCTTCAGGAATGTGACCATCCCATCCACTGCATTCAGGAAACGCGTGGGCATGTTCCCTGGCTGCTGAGTCCCTAGACAGGCACCCTTGTTGACATCTCATTTGTTTCCAAGCGAGACTGTAATGGTGCTTTTTGTTTAAAATAAAATAAAACCACCCAGTGCTAATGGCTGTGAGTGATGCCTTGGGATGGGGAATTTGGACGCCTTGCCTCCTTAAATCTGCTCTCCACGACGCCATGCTTCTGCAGTGGCTCATTTGACTAACTGAGCTCCACCGTGGACCATTTGTCTTCAGTGCAATTCAGACGTTGTGGCTTCGTTTCAAAAGGAATTCCATCCAAGTTAAAATAAGCCCAAGAGGAAGATACTGGAGGCCACCAAAGAATCCTCAGCTCCACCTGCTTTACAGGGAAGAGGGAGAAGAAACAGCTGGAAAACTTCAAAGCACCAGGTGGGGGCCTCTGTCCAGACTTCCTCGCTCCTTGAGCATTTTCTGTGTGCTCACTACGTAGCCAGGCACAGTGCTAGGCACTTCATTGTTGTTCAGTCGCTTAGTTGTGTCCAACTCTTTGCAACCCCATGGACTACAGCACGCCAATCTTCTCTGTCCTCCACTATCTTCCAGAGTTTGCTCAAATTCATATTCATCGAGTCAATGATGTCATCCAACCATCTCATCCTCTGTTGTCCCCTTCTGGTCTCAATCTTTCCCAGCATCAGGGTCTTCTCCAGTGAGTCAACTCTTCGCACCAGATGGCCAAAGTATTGGAGCTTCAGCTTCAGCATCAATGCTTCCAAAGAATATTCAGGGTTGACTTCCTTTAGGATTGACTGGTTTGATCTCCTTGCAGAGATCCCCAGGGCTAGCCCCTGGGGGCGGTTCATATGTCAAAAGGATGGGGCTCAGAGTGGAGGCAGGCAGAGATGGGCAACAGCCACGCACACAAGAACCTGAGCAGGGAGACGTATAGCAGAGATGTACCAGGTATGCGCACCCATTAAAGAGGCACCAGGACTGTCTCCTGAGGAGGAACAGGTTCTGGCTGAAGCCTCGAAAGATGGGTGGAAGTTGCCAGGGAGGCAGGTTTGCAGAGGAGATCCCTGAGCAAAGGCAGAGGAGAACATGGAATGTCTGGAGAAGCTTGGGTGCCTGCTGGAGAGAACTGGGCTCTCTCTGCTGCACTCCGTCCACCATGCCTTCCCATCCCAGGGGTCCCATCCAAGAGCCGGTCCAGCTATGGAGGCTGGGACACGCTGAGGACAAAGCACAACCTTTGAGTTCAACAGCCCCATTGGAGTCCTAGCTCCACCAACTGCGTTACCTTGGACAAAAGTCCAATGAGTTTCCTGGAACCACACTAGTGCAATAATGAGGTGACCTGTACTTTTTTCCCCTTATTTTATTTTTATAAATTGGAATATAGTTGATTTACAGTGTGTTGTTTCAGGTGTACAGCAAAGTGAATCGGGTATGCATATACATATATCCGCTTTTTTTAAAAGATTCTTTTCCCATATAGGTCTTTACAGAGTATTGAGCAGAGTTCCCTGTGCTATATGGTAGGTCTTTATCAGTGAACTTTAAAAAATGACAAACAGGACTTGCCTAGTGGTCCAGGGGTTAAGACTTCACCTTTCAATACAAGGGGCACAAGTTTGATCCCTGGTGGAAGAGCTAAGATTCCACATTCCTTGTGGTCAAAAAGTAAAACAGAAGCAATAATGTAACACATTCAATAAAGACTTTTAAAACGGTCCACATCAAAACAATCTTTTTTAAAAATGAGAGAACTTTACTTAATTCTCCCCCATTTCCCATAGAAATTTCTGCCGCTTTATCCAAAGTCTGTCCCTTTCTGCTCCTTCTTCCAGCACCTTCTCCGCCCCTCTTCCTCCTCCTCAGCAAACAGTGATGAGGGCACTGTGCAGACTTCCCAAGGAAGCCCTGGTCACCAGGACAAGTAGGACATGTGCCCACAAGGCGGGCAGGGCTTGGCACCCCCAGACCTCAGGGAAACCAGACATGAGGTCAGTGTTTCTGGAGCCCCCTTCCCCCACTCTGTGCCCCGTCCTGTACCAGGCGCCTCATTGCGCTATATTATGTCACTGATAAATTATTGTAAGATGGCCTTTATTAGCTCCTCTTACCCATGAAGATCTTGCCTATGAGAGGTGGAGTGACCTTTCCAAGGCCAGGCAGCCAGGATAAAGGAGAAAACCCCACCAAACCATCTCTTCCTAAACTATGCCAAACTCCCTACTCCAAGGGAGGTGAGCCAGACTAGGATGAGAAGCAGCCTGAGTGGCCCCTATCAGAGGTAGAGCGCTCCCCATGAGGTCTCAGGAGGGGCTATGGTTCCCTCTAGAGGTATGCCTGGAGCCTGAAAGCTAGCGCTTACCAATAGCATTGAGTGAACTGTGGCTATATGGAAAGAAGGTATCAGGGCCCATTCATTCACTGATTCTACAAACTGAGCTGAGTGTCTGCCATTCATTCCGGATGTCTCATTCATATACTCACAAGGTTCACTCAGGAAACTCTGCCAGGGGTGGGCAATGAAAGCACTGACGCATACCCCCCAGTCAGGCCTCCAGGAATGGAGGCAAACCACCACTGAGGGTTTTTTGAAGACCAGCTGAACCCCAGCCCATGGGGACAAGTGAGGAACTCCTGAGATGCTTCTGGCTCCAACATACCACCTGGAAACACAGTGATAGCTGAGAACCACACTTAGAATGACAGAGGATGAGATGGTTGAATGGCATCATCGACTCAATGGACGTGAGTTTGAGCAAACTCAGGGAGACAGTGAAGAACAGGGAAGTCTGGCGTGCTGCAGTCCATGGGGTCACAAAGAGTCAGACATGACTTAGCAACTGCACAACAACACTTGTATTAAACTATACTTTATTAGTTGGTTTGTCTTCCCAGGTCTGGGTCAGGAACCAGGCAACATCTCCCAAGCTGCCGTCCATTCTCTCTGCCTGTCCATCCAGAGAGAATCCTACAGCTCACAGCCATCCACCCAGTCACTGAGGTCTTTGCCCTGGCAGTGATGCCTCCATGCCTCCCTGAGGATGGAAGATGGGGAAGAGGAGAGAGCACGTCAGCTGCCGTCTTCAGTATTTGCTCAGAGAAGAACAGGAAGGAGGTGTGGGCTTTAAACCGGAAGTGAGGTGAGGAAAGGGGCTAGGCAAGGGGAAGAAAGACAAGTCAGCATGTTAACTCGCCAAGAAGCCCCTAGGGAAAAAAAAGATTTTTTTTTTTAAAGGAAGAGAATGACCCGTAACAAGTTATCTGTCTAGCCTCGATATTTTATTGATGGAGATACAGACATAATTTGCTCGAGTTCACCCAGGAGTCAGTGGCAAAGGCCTGGGGTCCTGAGGTCCAGAGCCTCAATCCAATTCTCTCTTCCTACACCACGCTGCTTCTGCAGACAGTGCACCATACAGGCGTGCGGCCCTTTACGGTTTACACAGCACTGTCACACCCATCACCCATTTATCTCCCATCCCCCCAGCAGCCCTGTAAGTTAGATTGAGCCGATACTGCGTTCCCTATATTCCAGATGAAAAACTGAAACTAGCATGGAAATTGTTTGCCCACAGTCCACAGCTTGTAAACGACAGAAATGCACCCACACGCCATTCTCCCTAGCTACCAATGTGAATCTTATTCTCCCTGGCTACCAATGCGGATCTCTCCATTGATGGTAACTATAGTTTATCGGCTCTTTTAGGACCACTACCTGGTTCCAGTGTCACACAAGCATCTTGAGGATGATAAGCAGGATCCTGGGGTCCTGGGGGTCCTAAATTCCCAGGGGTTCCAAGTTTGGATAACTAGTGTCCTCTAGGATGTCAATGTCAAAGAGCCCAATGGCAAGGAGTGCCCTTAAAGGACCTCAATAGATCTATTAAGTGAGAGGGGCTGACTGGCTCGTTCATCTCTTCCATTAGACGGAGATCCTTAAGGGCCGAGAACTGGGTCTCCACCACCTCTGAAGCCTAGCACCCAGCACAGAGCCTGGCACAGATAAGTTCTCAGGTGTGCGTGTGGACGGAATAGACAGCACCTTTCTTTCTGCGACCACTACCCTCTGGGGCCACCTCTCAGAGACTTACTCCCAGCATACAAGAGAGCTGTTCTTTGACTTAGCCCTATGGAACCTGTCTCTCCCATCCCAGGGTGGTACCTCCGAGTCCTCAGATTCCTGCCTGAGCCTGCATTCACCCTTCCTGATTTTACAGATGTGTGCCCTCTCCTGCTGAGCCTGCCTCACTCCAGATTCATTTCCCGGGGCGCAAATCAACATGTCTCCAAAGCTGTGGTCAACCTCAAGGCCCACCGTAGACTTTCTCTATGTCCGCAGTCCTTTTAACCTCCTCCTCTCCCTCACTGGCCACATATCACCTGTCCCTGTTCCTCCTCCGCAGCCCCTCACCCCCCACCCCTCTCCTGTCCATCACCCAGACAACTCTGCACGTCCACACCTTCCATCTCTCACTGGACTCCTGCCAAGGCTTCCCCACTAGTCCCCCCTGCCTCTAGCCCATCCCCCTTCCTTCTTCTCTTGCGCTATTTGATGCCTTCCCGATGACCTCACCAGCTTTGTCACTATCGCATCCGCCATGGGTTCTTGTGCTCCAACCACCTGGGGGGATTTTACCTGCCCCACATTCTGTGTCCTGCTGGTCTCCCATCTAGATCTGGGAATAAAGGGAGGTAGGAGGCTCTACAGAGTGAAACTCCCATCAGAAGAGGCTAGGAAGCTGTAGGGCTGCTGCTCCAGAGGCTCCAAAGATCTAGTTTGATGCCCCAACAGATGTTCCTCCAACTCTCTTGCCCCTGACGATGGCTCCCAAAGGCCATATTGTGGAAAGAAGGTGAGACTGACAGGGTGGGTCTCTAGAGAACTCACTCATGCTTCAAGCAGGGAACTTTTTTGATCTGTTGTACTAGACAAAGATGCCACAGTTAAGAAACAAAGTTACTAGACCCTGGTCCAACATAGGCAGATCTTGGAAGAGTCAGGCTTGACTCTGTGACCTCCAGTGACTTGTTTCTTCTCCCTAAAACTCAGTGTACTATCTGCAAATACATTGGTGGTGGTGAGCAGATTAGAATGTGAGGCCATGAAATGATGCCTGGTATAAGTTGTGAAAGTCACACTTGAAGGTGAAAGTCACTCAGTCATGCCTGACTCTTTGCAACCCCCGTGGACTATACAGTCCATGGAATTCTTCAGGCCAGAATACTGGAGTGGGTAGCCTTTCCCTTCTCCAGGAGATCTTCCCAACCCAGGTTAGCTCCCTGCTGTGGTCCTAGCTGGAGCAGGGGGCTCCAACCCACATTACTTACCAGCTGCCCAGACCCTGGGGGTCTTGAGTTATCTTCATGGCACAGATAACAGTATCCTTGAGGTTGGGATTCAGTAAGTCTGGGGTGGGAGGCAGAGAAACACTGGAGTTGGACATCCAGAGTCTGTCTGTCTGTCATTCTCACTCACACACACACCCCCTCCTCCATCCTAACTCCATCCCTGTCTCTCAAGCCCTCTGGCAGCACAGGTCTTACTCCATCACTTCCCCCATCAGAAGCCATCCCCCACCTCTTCCCACAGCTCTCCAGACAGTGTCCCACCTGGGATCCTAAATCAGATTCATGGAGGGCCACTCTCATCACCTGCCCCACCCCACGATCCTTGGTAGACCTGGCAGGCAGCGGGGGTTCCCACTCAGACAAAAAAGCACGAGGAGCAAATAAGGCCAGAGAGGAAGCCCCAGCCAGCCCCGGGCCCAGGCCCCGCCTACCGGAGCAGTACATCTGGCACAAGTTGGGGACATTGGGGTTGAGATTTTTGCACCACTTTCGGCTGTTGATCTGGAAGATGCCGCTGTTGGTACTTCCGTCGGCTTCATGGTCCACAGCACCTGTGTTGAAGCCACTTGCGAAGTAAGCAAGACAGATCCCTGCATAGGGTGGAGACACAGGCCTGCGTGTGGGATGACGAAGGCCAACCCAGACCAGAGAGCTCACGGGGTAGAGCATCAGCTGTGCATCAGCTCCTCCAAGCCTCAACTCACGTTTCCAGTAGACCAGGGCTGACACCCTCTCACCTCCTTGACAAAGGAATCCACCGAAGCTCAGAGGGGCAAACTGACTCACTCAAGGTTATACACAGCTACCAAACAGGAGTCCACGGGTCTCCCGACTTCCTTCCTGCCATGCTCCCTGGGTCTCATCATCCACGTATAGCGGGACCCAAGAAATGCTTGCGGGATGAATGAACAAGAGCTCACTCTTGACTGGGAAGGCACAGGTGGGACTGAGAGAAAGGGCTGGAACTAGAGAAGAAATGAGTCTCGGGGTGGCTATGCTTTTTAGCGTCTCGAAACTTTCACCAGCTTGAAAAGTTTGGCCTTACTTAGCCTTGCTCAGTGTGCCCCCAACCTCACTGGCAGTGTCTGTGGCCGTGATTCCGTTAAAGATAGGAAACGCTTCTTTCCCTGTGGCGCCCAACTTACCAGCGGGAAAGGACATGAGGGAGCAATTCTGCTTGGCCACCTGTCGCATACCCTTCCAGGTTCCTATGCAATACTGACACAGTGGACATGAACTTGGGCAAACTCCGAGAGATGGTGAAGGACAGGGAAGCCTGGCGTGCTGCATGCAGTCCATTGGGGTCGCAAAGAGTCAGACGCGACTGGGCGACTCCACAACAACAACAACCCGTCACCTGCCTGCTGGGTATTTACCCCAGTCCTGGGGGTTCTCCACCTAGCAGCGCATAGGATCCTGACTTGAAAAAGGAGAACAGAGGCTCCCAAGGCCACAGCGCTTGAGTGAGGAGGAGGGAGGGGGAGCAGGAGGGAGAGATCAGGGTCCTTACAGTCAGCCAGGCTGTAGCCCCGGTATCCCTCCAGGCCAAAATCCTGAAGCACCCTGGCCAGCTCGCAGCGACTGTAGACCCTGGCCTGGCCGGAGGAAAGCAGGCTGCTGAGGACAGAAGCCAAGGCCAGCAGCACGATCCCGGGCGGGCGGGGCCACCTTCTGGGAGCCCAGCTCCCGGCTTCCATGCGGGCGGGGGGGCACAGAGCCCCCGCCACACTGGCTCAGAGCTAGGCTTTGAGATGGCAGGCCACTCACAGAAGGCTACCCCTGGAAGAAGAAGGGAAACAGAGAGTGAGTGGGCGGGAAAGTGGGGCAGGGGGGCTCCCACACAAGGGGGCGGCCAGCCTGCCGCCTTGCCGCCCTGGTGGAGCATCAGCCACCCCCGCCAAGAGCCCAAGAGGGTTCCCCAAGGTCAGCCCCTTTCCCCTTCAGTTATGCTTTTTTTCCCCTTTATTTTTAATTGGAGGATAAGTGTTTTAATATTGTGTTGGCCTCTGCCATGCGTGCCTGCAGCTAAGTCGCTTCAGTCGTGTCCATGTAGCCCTAATGGACTGTAGCCCACCAGGCTCCTCTGTCCACGGGCATTCTCCAGGCAAGGATACTGGAGTGGGTTGCCATTTCCTTCTCCAGGGGATCTTCCTGACCCAGAGATCGAACCTGCGTCCCTTAAGTCTCCTGCAGTGGCAGATAGCTGGGTTCTTTACCACTAGCACCACCTGGGAGGCCCGGCTTCTGCCAGACAACAACATGAATCAGTCATAAATATACACACATCTCCTCCCTCTTGAACCTCCCCCCACCTCACACCCCACCCCGCCCCTCTATGTCATCCCACAGCACCACGTGCTACATAGCAGGTTCCCACTAGCTGTCTATTTTATTTAATACACATGTTAATGTATATGTTCCAGTGTCACTCTCTCAATTCATCCCACCCCCTCCTTCCCTCGCTGTGTCCAGAGTCTGTTCTCTCTGTCTGCATGTCTATTCCTGCCCTGCACATAGGTTCATCAGTTCCATTTTTCTATAATAAATTCCATATATATGCCTTAATATACAACACTTGTTTTTCTCTTTCTGACTTACTGCACTCCATATGACAGACTCTAGGTCCAGCCACATCACTACAAATGACCCAATTTCATTCCTTTTTATGGCTAATATTCCATTGTATGTATGTACCACAACTTCTTTATCCTTTCATCTGTCAATGGACATCTAGGCTGCTTCCATGTTATAGCTATTGTAAACAGTGCTGCAGTGAACATCAGGGTACACGTGTCTTTTTCAATTATAGTTTTATCAGGGTATATAGCCAGGAGTGGGATTGCTGGGTCATTCCAATCCTGCTTCGTACCTTCCTGTCCCAGAGCTGAGAGAAGAGGAGGGAAACCAGGGAGAAGACAAACATATTCTGAGCTCCATACTACATGTCAGGCATGGGACTTCCCTGGAAATCCAGTGCAAGACTCTGCAACACAGAGGGAGCAGGTTTGATCCCTGGTCGGGAAACTAAGACCCTACATGCCATGTGTCACAGCCAAAAAAACTTTACATGCCAAAAAAATTTACAGGTATCACTGAGTCCTAAAGCCCAAGATTTCACAACTCAGAAGGGACAAAGTTGGCAGATCTTACTTCCCCGACCAGGGATGGAAGTCAGAACCACCGCAGTGAAAACTCAGAGTCCTAATCACCAGACTGCCAGGGAACTCCCAGAGGGACAGAGTTTGGACTGAAACCAAAGTTTACATGACTCCAAAGCCCCACCGGGATTTGGCCATAAGTAGATGTTCCCAGGTGGTGCTGGTGGTAAAGAATCAGCCTGCCAATGTAGGAGACACAAGAGACTCAGGTCCTCTCCCCGGATTAAGAAGCTCTCCTGGAGGAGGAAATGGCAACCCGCTCCAGTATTCTTACTGGGAAAATTCCATGGGCAGAGGAACCTGGTGGACCACAGTCCAAGGGGCCACAAAGAGTCAGACACTTCATGGAGCAAATGAAGACACACACGGAGATGTTCCCAGAGGGCACGGCTGAGCAGCAGCATCAGTGCATATCGATCCTGCAGCCCCACAGCCACGAAGCTCTCTTCAGTGAGCCTCCCCCTCCCGGCCTGAACTGAAGACAGGGTTTCCCCCAGAGCACTGCCAGCCTGCAGCCTCTCAAGTGGAGGCTGCTCTCTCCCACACGCAGACCTTCTCCCAGGCCAGGCAGTACTGAAAACTCTCCTCCGTGCCCACCACCCCTTCTAAACCATCTTGCTAAAGCCTCACCTCCCTCGAAGCTCATCTCACCCCATTCAGTTTGCCCTCCACGCCTCTCATCCCTGGCTCTGCGGGTCAGCCCCCAATATCACAAAAGGCATTTGCACCTGGTTACGATCTTGACCTCCACTCTGTCTCAGGGACCGGCTCCCACAGCCTTGTCATCCCTGCATCCCGTCATCATTCCACATCCCCCCAACCTCTGCAGCCTTCTAGTCCCGTTCTATCTCTCCCTGACCACCTCTGATATACCTGTCTCTCATGACCTCTGCACCGCACCCCGCAACTTGCCCTCCACTTTCATAAACTCTAGAAATGAAACCCAGCCACAGGAGTGGGTGTCCCTGCAAACCGGTGGCCCCAAGCCCAAAGGTGGCGAGACAAGGGTGTGCTCTGCAGCAAGCCTCGTCTCCGTGGGAAGCCCACCTCTTTGCTTTACGTCTCTGATGTGAACACTTTTCTAGCTTCATTTCCTTCCTCTATAAAATTAGGAAATTAATAACACCTGTCTCATCCGACGGTTGAAGGAATGAATGAGAAAAGAAAGGCACAGAGAGAACAGGGCTCTTTGCACTAGAGCCCAGCTGGTTGTTCTTCCTGTTACAAAGTGATGCTGGTACAGGTACTGATGCTCGTCTTGGTCAGCTTTCTCTCCCCCATTTTGCTCAAAGGGTACTTAGGACCTTTGTTACTGTCAAGTTCCCCTCCCTTCCCTGTCCCACCTCACCTCCTGCCTCACTGAGAAAAACAAGGTGATCCCCTGCGAGATGTCCTCCTTCCATCTGCCTTCACCCCACCCCATTCACAAAGGCATCCACAGCCTCAGCCATCCTCACAGAGAAGGTGCCTCTACGCTGATCTGGACCCATCTTTCCTCCAAGCTCTGTGTTTCAGCCTTCCCCACCTCTCAGCCTTGTTCCACCAGCCACTCCTCCTCTCTCAGCACCACCAGCATCTCCTCTCCATCGGCTCCTCCTTCTTTTGCAGGTACGGACGTGCTTAGGTCCTCAGCTCCTAAAATACCTTCCCTGGACTCTCTCTCTACTGACCTGTCCCTCTCCCTCTCTTCTCATTTAAACATCTACACGAAAATCTACGATTAAAAAAAAAAAAAAGTCTATGATTTTCTCACCTCTTATTTGTTTTTCAGCCCAGTGACACTTGGCATCACCATCGCGACCTCTCGCCTGACACTGTTCTGCCCAGTGGTGCAGTGGACCCTCGTGGGCTCCTGTCTCGCAGGAGCTCTCAGCAGCCTTGCATTCTGCTGCCCGCTCCACCTGGTTCAAACTCTTACCTCTCGCTTTCTCTGCTACCATGATGCTTCCCTAGGACTCTCCTGTGCAACACACTTCCGCCCAGGTCTTAAATGCTGATTCGCTTCCTAGGCATTTCTGCCTTGAGCTGTCCTCGCTCCCACTTCAGGAAACACTCTTGTGAATTCCTTGGTGGTCCAGTGGTTACGACTCTGTACTTCCACTACAGGGGCACAAGTTTGTTTCCTGGTCCAGGAACTAAGATCCCACATGCCACAGGAGGCCCAGCAATGACAAAACAAAGGAAACCTTGGCAGGCTGCAGGATGCCTGAGCGTGCCTGTACTACTGCCCCCTGCAGGATGATGGCTCCTATTACATCTTCCCCAGAGCTGCCAACCTCACAGCTAACTGCCTCCTGACTGTCTCCACGTGGGTAACACAGGCACCACCTGCTGAGCACGTCCAAAGTAGAACCCATGGTCCCACTGGTTTAGAGCTCTTTTCTATGTCTTCTCTTCTTGGTTTAAAACATTCTTGGCTTTAAACTCATCATGTTTTATGGTTTAAACCTATGGTTATCCAAACTAGCGATATAAATGTCATTCTTCACTCCTTCTCTCCATCATGACATCTTTCACTCATCCGCAACCCGTCAATGCCAAAGTGCTGGTGAGGCCGCCTCCCCTCCAGGAGCAACGTCTTTCCCTTAGTTCAGACCGCCCTCCTGGTGTGCTGATGGTCTCCTTGCAGCTGGTCCTGACTCTTCTACCAAACTATTCTACACACGTTCACCAGACTGGGGGTTTCAAACAAAAAGCCTGGCCAGGGGACAGCCTTAGGTGGTGTCCTTCATCACTGATCCCAAGTGTGGTCCACAAGGACCCTGGTGACCCAGGCTTGCGGACCTCTCCCCACGACACTTTAAGCTCCAGTAATGCCATGTCAGGGCTTCCGAGGTGGCTCAGCAGATGTGGGTTTGATCCCTGGGTCAGGAAGATCCCCTGGAGAAAGAAATGGCAACTCACTCCAATATTCTTGCCTGGGAAATCCCGTGCACAGAGGAGCCTGGTGGGCTACAGTCCATGGGCTCGCCAAAGAGCCAGTCACGACTTAACGACTAAAGGACGACAATAATGCCATGTCATTTGCTCATGATGAGCCTGCCATCTGAATGAGAACCCCTTTCCTTTACATCCATCACTCTTACTCATATTTCAAAGGTCACATCAGAAGTGAGTTCCCCAGTGAGATGTCCCCAGGAAGCCCCCGGCCCCCCGCGAGACTCCCAAAGCTCCATGTTTCTGCACACTAGACTGTAAAAGACATCAGCCTTCCCCCACTCCAAGGTGAGCTTTCAGAGAACAACGGCGCTCTTACTTCTCTTCTTATCCTGAGAGTCAAGCAGAGTTGCTGGCCTGGAGTGGCTGATCAAATGGGCCCTTCTCAAGATTGAAGTATACTGAAGTCATGTGCTCAGCGCACAAGCCCTTTTCATCAAAGTGTCGGGGGTGAGAGGGAAGCAGACACCCTTCTGAGTTCTTAAAGTGTGACCCACACTATGCTGGCCCTTTTCTGGCTATTTTCTGACTTAATCTCATCTAATCCTCACAACAATTCGAGGGGTGGGGAGGATTACTATCCCCAGCTTATAGATGAAGAAACTAAGCTGACCGTTACACAGAGACTGTTTTTGCTTTTTCGGCAGCAAGAGTTATTTCAAAGTAGCTTCTTCCTGAGCCTTCCCCAGCAGGTCTAGAAGTGGAAAGAGTCAGGTCTGGTGATTCAAAGACCAGAGACCTGCCAGCGTGGTCTCCCCCCTCCTCTCTCTCTCAACTCAGTGCCCCCATCCTCACCAGCCCGGTATCCCCTCACCATCTCTGACCACCACCTTCGTTTTCCCACGTCCCTCTCTGGTCAGACCAGCCCAGGGCCCTGGTTAACGGCTGCAGGAGGAGGGGGAAGGCAGCTCACTGACCGTGTCGTCCTCACCAGAGCTGGCGCAGCAGTCACGGTGGCAGTAACAGTAGTGGCCCGACCCCGGCTTCAGCCCAGGACACGCCCCATAATCCTGATGGGGCCCCCGGCACCCGGCTGGAAGGGAATGATGGGGAACTGACGCAGGGCCTTCTGGAACTCCCCAGTTCTGTGAGCTCATCTTCTAGAACCATCTTCACCTACTGGGCTTTGATAGCACCCCCACCTCGAACCCCTCAGTTTCAGGACCCAGAGACCTGTTCAGAGTATCTAAGCTCACCCCCTCTTGCCCACCTCTGCCCCTACACACAACACTTTGAAGGATGGCTCCTCTCCTCCCAACAGGCCCTCCTAGGGGTTACCCAGCAATGCTGATGCTGGCAGGTGCCCACCGTCTCCCAGGCAGCTGACCTCACCATTCCACTCCCGTTCTTCTCCCGTTCTTCTCCGCCCCCTTCTCCATCTGCGTGATGACAGTGGACAAGCCCAGGACAAAAGTGATGCTGTGGACTCTAAAGCTTGCGGGACAGAGAAATGAAATGGAAGGGCATGTGACAACCACACCCATGCCCCACAGGGGCCCCTGCTTCAAAGCCTTAAGGGCATGGACTTGGCAGTCAGGCTGATCTGAGAATGAATACAGGCGCCAGTGACTACTAGCTGGGTGTCCCAGTAAAAGGGACTTAACCTCTCTGTTTCCTTAATTCTCGAGGGGGGAATAGCAAGACAGAAAATATCTCTAAAGGTGCACGAGACACAGGATCAGTTACTACTAAGAGCAGAGCACAGCCAAAACCATGCCAAGCTGCTCCTGTCCGTCCTGTGTGCCTCCTCCCAGCCACAGATGGACCAGATTAGAATTGAGGGGTTGCCCTGCAGTTGCATCAGGATCTCCTTTTTTGTTTTCTAATTTTATTGTGGTAGAAACCCTTAACATGAGGTCTACCCTCACCAACATTTTAAATGTCTAGTACAATGTTGTTGATTGTAGGCACAGCGTTGTACAGAACTTCAGGATTTCTTCATCTCATTTAACTAAAGCTTTATGGCCCTAGATTAGTGACTCCCCGTTCCCTTCTCTCCCAGCCCCTGGCAACCACAGTTCCACTCTTTGAGTCTATGAACTTGACTCTTTCAGATACCTCCTATAAGTAGGGTCATATAGTATTGGTCTTTCTGTGACCAGCTTATTTTGCTGAGCATAATGTCCCCAAAGCTCATCCACGTGGTCACATGCTACAGAACTACCTTCCTTTCTAAGGCTGAATAGTTATACCATTGGATGAATATACTGCATTTTAAATATCTATTCATCTGACGAACATTTTGCTTGTTTCCACACCGTGGCACTTGTGAATAATGCTGCAATGAGCACAGGAGGGCTAACATCTCTTTGAGATCCTGACTTCAATTTTTTTGGATAAATATCCAGATCATACTATTTTTAGTGTTTTGAAGATACTGTTTTCCATAGCAGCTTCACCATTTTGCATTCATACCAATAATACACAAGGGTTCCAATTTCTCCATATGTTTGCCAAAATTTATCTTTCGCTTTTTGTATAATAATCATCCTGACAGGTGTGATCGTGGTTTTTATTTGCATTTCTCTAATGATTAGAGATGTGGAACATTTTTTCATATGCCTGTTGACCATCTGTGTGACTTCTTTGAAGAAATGTCTCTTTGGCATCAGTATTTCTTAAAAGCTTCCCTGATGATGCCAATATACCACCAAGGCTTGGGCCTTTGTCCAAGGGAAAGTTCTCTGGACTTGAGCTAGAAAACCTGAACTCAGTGTCTTGGTCTGCCCCTGACTGGCTATTTATTCTTGTCCAGTTAACCTCCATTTCTTCATCTATAACATGGAGTCATTACCCTGCCCCACCCACTGGAACCATGATACTTAATCTCCCCAAGCATCATTTTTCTCCTCTGTAAAATGGGAATAATCCTCCTTCACTGTCACACTCACCACTTGGATCAGTACACCTTAGCTATTGCTTTTATTGTCTGGCCCTGGGTGGTGATTCTGTTTGGTTGAGTTTGGGGTTGTTTTTTTTTTTTACTGTATCAGGCTGCTTTTATTATTTTATCACTTCTTTTTATTGAGTCATCTTTCAGCTTATTTTTATTTTACTGTATGCTTTGTTATTTCCCACTTGACGTTTATTTTTAAATGGAGAAGAAGAAATGGCAGCTCAAAAAAAAAAGGTTATGAGGGCAGACAAGGCCCTAGTTGACGATTGGTGGGTCTTTATTTCTCTGCTGAGCTCAGCACAAGTCTTTCCGGTTTCCCCAAAGAGAGCTCAGATTCTTGACCACATCCCAGCAGAGATTCCCCCACTGGCTCCCTTCAGGTTTAAGTTCTGCTAAAGCATCTTTTGGACTTCCCAGGTGGCTCAACGGTAAAGAGCCATCTGCCAATGCATTAGATGTGGGTTCCATCCCTGGATTGGGAGGATCCCCTGGAAAAAGAAATGGCAACACACACCAGTATTCTTACCTGAAAAATCCCACGGACAGAGGAGCCTGACGGGCTATGGTCCATAGGGTCACAAAAGAATCAGACAGGACTTAGCAACTAAACAACAACAACACAAGCATCTCTTAACTTTCCTGGTTCTCAGTCCTCAGTTCAGTTCAGGTCAGTCGCTCAGTCGTGTCCGACTCTTTGCGACCCCATGAATCACAGCATGCCAGGCCTCCCTGTCCATCACCAACTCCCGGAGTTCACTCAGACTCACATCCATCGAGTCAGTGATGCCATCCAGCCATCTCATCCTGGGTCGTCCCTTTCTCCTCCTGCCCCCATTCCCTCCCAGCATCAGAGTCTTTTCCAATGAGTCACCTCTTCCCATGAGGTGGCCAAAGTACTGGAGTTTCAGCTTCAACATCATTCCTTCCAAAGAAATCCCAGGGTTGATCTCCTTCAGAATGGACTGGCTGGATCTCCTTGCAGTCCAAGGGACTCTCAAAAGTCTTCTCCAACACCACAGTTCCAAAGCAACAATCCTTCAGCACTCAGCCTTCTTCACAGTCCAACTCTCACATCCATACATGACCACAGGAAAAACCATAGCCTTGACTAGATGGACCTTTGTTGGCAAAGTAATGTCTCTGCTTTTCAATATGCTATCTAGGNTGTGATCCACACAGTCAAAGGCTTTGGTGTAGTCAATAAAGCAGAAATAGATGTTTTTCTGGAACTCTCTTGCTTTTTCCATGATCCAGCAGATGTTGGCAATTTGATCTCCGGTTTCTCTGCCTTTTCTAAAACCAGCTTGAACATCTGGAAGTTCACGGTTCATGTATTACTGAAGCCTAGCTTGGAGAATTTTGAGCATTACTTTACTAGCGTGTGAGATGAGTGCAATTGTGCGGTAGTTTGAGCATTCTTTGGCATTGCCTTTCTTTGGGATTGGAATNTTCCAGTCCTGTGGCCACTGCTGAGTATTCCAAATGTGCTGGCATATTGAGTGCAGCACTTTCACAGCATCATCTTTCAGGATTTGAAAGAGCTCAGCTGGAATTCCATCACCTCCACTAGCTTTGTTCGTAGTTATGCTTTCTAAGCCCCACTTGACTTCACATTCCAGGATGTCTGGCTCTAGGTGAGTGATCACACCATAATGATTATCTTGGTCATGAAGATCTTTTTTGTATAGTTCTTAATATCTTCTGCTTCTGTTAGGTCCATACCATTTCTGTCCTTTATTGGTTCTCAGTCCTAGCTGCACTTAAAAAAAAAAAAAATACGAACACCTGGACCCCGCCCTAGGCCAACTGCAACCAAATATCTAGGGGTAAGACCCAGGCATTAGTATTTTTTAACCCTTCCAGGAGATTCTGAAGTGCTACCAGTGGTGAGAACCACTTTTCTAGTCGAACTGTAGTTTCCTAAATATGTGCCAACATTGTGCAACCTTGTCTTGTATGATATTATATATGTTATTCTCTGTATCAAACACACCCATTCTATTCCAGCCAACTTGCTATCTGCTGGTCCTCCTTAAAGCATCGCTGGAGCTTGACTTCCTCCCCTGGACTCCTTGCTGAGTCGGGAGTCCCCTACATCCTGGCACACCTAGCAATGCTAATGTGCCATCTCAGTATCTATCACATTACATCAGTATCTTCTTTTTATTATATTTATTTAGCTGTGCCAGGTCTTATTTGTGGCATGCAGGATCTTTGATCTTCATTGTGGCATGCAAACTCTCAGTTCCATCATGTGGGATCCAGTTCCCCAACCAGGGATCGAACCTGGGTCCCCTGCATAGGGAGTACAGAGTCTCAGCCACTGGACCACCAGGAAAGTCCCTACATCGGTATCTTCTTTCTCCATCACTAGGAGATGCCCATTGTGTCTCAATTGTGTATTTTTCCATTGTTGAGAGCAAGATTAAAAATAAAATACTATGGAAAGAAATGAAGAAATGAATGCAAATCATCTAGATGGCTGATTCAGAAGAAGCTCAGCTCAGAGAATTCCATCAGGAGGCTGGTCTCAAAAGAGTGTGCAAAGGTTCCTTTGGACAATAAAGAAATGGATCCTCCTCTGCCTACAAGTAGGGAGACCCTGGAGCCCCTAGACACAGACCTGCTCACTCGATTCACTCCAAACTCAGAACATTGAAAACAGAGCTAACCTCTTCTCAACAAGTTGTGTTCCTCTTATTTTCACCATTGATCAATGCATGGCTGTAATTTCAAGACATTGTTATCAGGAGTTGGGAGGCGTATAAGGTCATTAACCCTACACTACGTAGTCTCTCCCCATCATATTCTTTTAGTTTTGTGTCTCCATTATTAATCTGTCTTCCTTCTTGTGATGGTTCATTTTATGTGGCCATTTGACTGGGCTATAGGGTACCCAGTTATTTGGTCAAACACTACTCTGGGTGTTTCTGTGAGGGTGTTTCTGGATGAGACTAACATTTTTTTAAACTGGAATATATTTGACATACAAGGTTGAATAAGTTTAAGGTGTACAATGTGTTACTTTGATTCATTTCTCTATTGTGATATGATTATCATCATAGCCATAATTAGAACCTCAGTCACGTTACATCATTATTTCTTATTAACAGCTGGAATAATTAAGGTCTAGTCTCTCAGCAAGTTTGATGATTAACTCTGTCTATATTCACTGTGTGTGTATTTGTGTGTGTGTGTGTGTGTGTGAGTTACTCAGTCATGTCTGACTCTTTGCAACTCCATGGACTGTAGCTCGCCAGGCTCCTCTGTCCACTGAATTCTCCAGGCAAGAATACTGGAGTGGGTTACCATTACCCTTCTCCATATATTCGCTATACTGTGTCTTAGATGAAGTTAACATTTACATCAGTGATTGAGTAAAGCAGATTGCCCTACCTACTGTAGGTGGGCCTCAACCAATCAGCAGAAGGCCAGAACAGACCAAAAAGGTGGATCCTCCCCCAAATAAGAGGGAATTCCTCCTGCCAAACTGCAATTCAAACTGAGACATTGGCTTTTTTCCCACCTATGGAATAGAACTGAAACATCTCTTCTTGGGTCTTAAGTCTGCCAGCCTTTGGACTAGAATGACACCCGTTGATTCTCTTAGGTCTCCAGCTTACCAACTCACACTACAGATCTTGGAATTTGCCCACTTCCATTACTGCATAAGCCTTATCCCAAATATATATACACACACACACACACACATATAACAACTGGTCTAACCAAACTTTTTATAGTTCCCTATATGTGTATTTACTGGGCTTCCCAGGAGGCTCAGTGGTAAAGAATCTGCCTGCCAATGCAGGAAACGCAAGAGACTTGGGTTCAATCCCTGGGTCAGGAAGATCCCCTGGCGTAGGAAATGGCACCCCACTCCAGTACTCTTGCCTGGAGAATCCCATGGACAGAGGAGCCTGGTGGGCTACAGTCCATGGGGTCACAAAGAGTGGGGCATGACTGAGTGACGGAACACATATGTGTGTTTATATATACACATCCTACGTGCTCTGTTCTCTGGAGAACCCTGGCTGACACACTCCTCCTGTGAAGCTGGAAGAAGATCATTTACCAGTCGCCAGGTTCATCAACCCACATGATTCCCTTCCTCGCGGTGGTGCCCCTACTGGCTGACAGGCTTCCCTCCCCTCCTGTGACAAGTGGCTTCCTCAGTCCAGGGCAGCTGACAGACGGCAGCCAGACCTGGGCTGCTGGCCAGTGGGAACCCAGATATTTGGTCCTCATGCCACAGAATTCACAAGCTTGTGACTTTAGTGGGTTTTTTAGCCTTGCTGAACCTCAATATCCTCACATGTAAAGTGAAAAAGAACTGCCACGCAGCGGATCATTGAGAGGATTAATGAGATAACAGACAAAGCACTCTACACAGAATCTGGCACCAAGCAGACACCTAATAAAGGTAGTTTTCAGTTATTGTTATCTGTGCGGGGGAGACGAAACCAACAAAACACCCTTTAGAGAACTGCACTTGAATTGTCGGAAAAGGCTCTGAGTAGAAGGGCCTGAAGGATATTGCAAAGGGAAAGTGGGAGCTTGTTTGAATCCATCAGAGGCCTTTTCCCCATCCAAGTCTGTGCTGTGTGGGCCCTCGTGGAAATCACAAGATCTCTCAATAAGCAGGGAATTACTCTACTAGCATTCATCTTCCTGCACTTATATCCTAGGGATTTGCTCTCAAGGAAACCGACACAGACTGAAGAGAAAGGAAAACAGGACTTCCCTGCTGGTCCAGAAGCTAAGACTCCATGCTCCCGATGCAGGGGGCCCAAGGTCCATCCCTCATGAGGGATCTCGATCCCACTTGCAGCAGCTAGACCCACTGCAGCCAAATAATATATATATATATAATATATATATTATACATATATAA
>SJYQ01005431.1:548977-564918 GCA_006410935.1 Redunca redunca
CGGGGCTGCCTTGTCTGGGCCTGCAGTCATTCCCTAACTGGTCCCTCTACATCCAAGTGATAAACTGAATACAGCAGCCCCCGTTTGTAGATCTTGTGATGGAGTTCTCTGCCCCTTGCAGGACTAGCCCAGCAGCCGGATGGTCCTCCACGCGCTGTCTTCTCCCCAGCTTCTCCAGCCCCTCCTCCCAACACCCGTCTCCATGCAATACCCGGCTCTGGGTTTCCACAGTGCTGAGCCACCCAGTCCTCCCCAAACTGATCTTCCAGCATCTCTCCTCACTGGGTACCTAATAACTCCATTCCATCCTTCAAAATCAGTCCGGCATTGCAACTTCCACAGAAACTGTCAATCCCATCACTCTCCACCTTCTGAACCCTCCAGGCTATTTTCTTGCTGTAGTCCCTTGAGTTTCTTTCAGTCACAGGACTCCCATGTTGCACTCTAATTTATGATGAACATAACTTGTAGCCCTGTCTGTGAGCTCTTTCAGAGCAAGAAGGACATTATATTTATCCCTGCATTTCCTTGACCTATTAATGGGTGAGATGCCCAGGGGCAGTGAGTAAAGGTTAGGATTACATATTTTGAAACACACTGGTTGGTAGACTCCCCTGGTGGTCCAGTGGTTAAGACCTTGCACTCTTAGTGCAGGGGGCCCAGGTTCAATTCCTGGTCAGGGAACTAGATCCCACATGCTGCAAATAAGACCCAGTACAGCCAAATAAATACATAAAAAGACATTTTTTAAAAACCACACTGGCTGGGGAGGGACAGAAAAGCATTCGACCCCAAAGGGAGAACACAAGGGAGGTTTTGTGGTGCTGGGACAAGTTCTGTATCTTGAGTCAGGTGGTAGCTACACAAATGCACGTGTTAGAAAATGACACAGAACCGCATACACACATCGTCACAATGGCAATGTCCTGATTGATACTAAAAGTGGGTCCCTCACTATCTGTAGGGTTTAGGTTCCAGGACCACCTCCCCACTCCCACCCAGGATACCAGAATCCAAGGATGCTCAAGTCCCTATAGTGAATGGTCTAGGACAGTTGGCCTTCTATATCCACGGGTTTTGCATCTTCATATTTAACCAACTGCAGGTGGAAGCTCATGGATACAAAAGGCCAATTATATATTGTGTTCTGTAAGGATATTGCAAAGGGAAAGCAGGAGCTTATTTGAACCAATCATAGGCCTTTTCCCCATCCAAGTTTGCACTGTGTTAGCCCTCATGGAAGTCACGAGATCTCTGGATAAGCAGAGAACTACTCTACTAGCGCTGGGTCACTTGGATATGTAAAGACGTAACCACTGGGGGAAACTGGATGAAGAGTCCCGGGATCTCTCTCTATCATCCTTGCAACTTTCTGAGAATAACTGTTTGATAATAAAATGTTTTTACAAAAATATACACAAGCAATTTTCACTGTTCTGACTCATCTAATAAAATAATTGGAAATGAGGGGCAGTCAACCCTGGACTTTTCCACAAAGTCTAATTTAAGATTATTTAAAGCTGACTGGCTAGAGGGTGAATGATGAGAACATAAGCATAACCCAAATGCGCTTCGACATCTGCTTTATTTAGGGACCGTAACAAATTTCTACTCAAAGTTCTTGGAATTGGTACCTAAGTGGGAAGAACTGGGAGTGGAAGAAATCAGGTCAGCACAGCTATGGGAGCAGAATGAGGCTGTCTGTGATAAAGCCCTTGAGAAAAAGAGAAAGCTCCAGAGACTCTGACAAGAGAAAGAGGAGGAATGGGTGGGAGGAAGCTACATGTTGACCCATGACTTTGGGAAGCCATGGACCTAAAAATCTGAGCCCACATCTTTAGTAACCTCACAAGTCGGAGATGCTGAAAACTGAGGTTTCCAGTAAACCAGCACTTCAACAGCTGAAGGCCTCCACACACCCGGGACCTCTGACATCCTGAAATTCCTAGCAAGCAGGGTGTGCTCAAAACCTGGTGATGTTAAGAGCCAAGAGACCTAGAAGCCCAGGGCCCCTAATGACTGATGTCTCTGAGAACCATGAAGCTTTTCATAAACTGAAAGCCTGAATAACCCAAGGCTTATGACAACCCAAGGCCTATAATAAACTGAGACTCTTAGCAACCCAGGTCGCCTAGCAACCTCGGGACTCTGATCATCAGAGATTCCTAGCAACCAGGGAGATTGTACAACCTGGGGCCCCAGCACACATCCAACCCTGGACCCAGACTGCCTCTCTCTTTGCAGTAACTTCACTCTAAACCTTGAGATGCAGTGTGATCTGATAGAGACAGAATCAGAACCAAAGACCTGGGTGAAACGTTCTGATTTGGCTCCTTGCTAACTGTATACACTTTGACTTAACCTCCCTGACTATCAGACTCCTTACATACAAAATGAGAAGGATAATTATAATATATCCTCATAAAATTATTGTGAGAATTAGGTAAGAAGGCTTATGGGAAAGCATTTTAACAAAAGCTCCACATATGCTTGCTGCCATTTCCGACCACCCTGTCCCCTCCCATCTCAAGACCCACCATAATATTGCATCAACTGTAAGTCAATGCTACTTCCAAAATTTCTTTTCCATATATTCCAGCTCCATCACAACCACCAAAGTCTCAAGCCCCCTTGTCTACACTGCCACCAGTTATCTTTCTGTTAGGTAAGAAGTTACATAGGAGCAATGCAGGAAGGCCTGGCTGAAAGGGATGCGTGCAGATCTCTAAACTCCATCCCACAGGAGAGCTCACAGATATGCTACAAAATAACCACAGAGGCTTTCCAAGTCCTGCACTTGCGCCCTAGGCACACAAGGAAAGCAAACTGACCACAGGGGCTTCTCCAGGTAACCTTAGCCAGTTAGGCAGTTAGGAGCCCATTTAGGGCTCATGAATATTCTACCTCTAATTATAACAGATGAATTATGGGAAGATACAAACAAGACAACTTGCTGTTATATAACTTATAATTGTCAGTTGGCCTTGAGGCTACGTCCATTTGCATTTCCTTTCATTGATTGGTGGTGGGTGCAAGCCCTACTTTCCACTGGGCATAATCAAAAGGAAGAGCTGGAAGTGTAAAAGAGGGAAGCCAAGAGGAATCGATAGGAAGGATAGAGAGGAGTCCTCTGGGAGTGTTGGACTAATAAAGGATCTGTCTGCTTGAGCTGAACTGAGCTATAACTTGCCTGTTGTCCTACACCTGTTGGTCCATCCCTCCAAATTTCCATCGCCATGAGACAAGAACTGAAGAAGAGAAATAAACCAACCTGACATTTCCAACTCATAAGTGCTACCCTGTCTCTCTTGCTCACAAGCTTACATTGGCTCTCTTGTGCTTTGAGTCAAGTTCAAACTCTTTGGCACAGTACAAAAACTCTTCATGGTCAAGCCTGATCTTTCCAACTTCATCTTGAGTCACTCTCTCAACCCTTGCTTCCTTCATTTACTCCAAAAAAAAACTCTGAGAGGTGGGTATTAATCATCTCGGTTTTACAAAAAGAAAATGGGGTGGAAGTAACTCATCCAAGTGCGTACAGTCTTGGAAGTAGTGATTTGAAGCCGAGTCTGACAGCAAAACCCAAGTCCTTTGACTGCAAAGCCAGTCCAAAATGCTTCCAAAAACATACTTCTCTGGTTATTCTCTTAATAAACCAACTTTGATCTTGTCCCCAGACCCCTCCATCCTTTTCTCCAAGCACATGCGTGCTCAGTCGCTCAGTCGTGTCTGACTCTTTGCCATCCCATGGACTGTAGCCCTCCAGGCTCCTCTGAACATGGAATTTCCCAGGCAAGAATACTGGAGTTGGTTGCTATTTCCTTCTCCAGCGGGCTCTCCCAACCCAGGGATCAAACCCGCGTCTCCTATATCTCCTGCATTGGCAGGCAGATTCTTTACCACTGAGCCACCCGGAAAGCCCTCTCTGAGCAATATTCAGTCTTGGTGCAACTTCAAGATTTACACTAGGGGGCGCTCCCCTTGCACACAAAACCATATATTATATATCAGACCTAAGAGACTTACCTTCCCTGGTGGCTCAGACGGTAAGGCGTCTGCTTGCAATGCAGGATATCTGGGTTAGATCCCTGGGTCAGGAAGATCCCCTGGAGAAGGAAATGGCAACCCACTCCAGTACTCTTGTCTGGAAATTTCCATGGATGGAGGAGCCTGGTAGGCTACAGTCCGTGGGATTGCAGAGTCGGACACGACTGAGCAACTTCACTGAAGAAACTGTTGCGCTTCCCTCATAGCTCAGTGGGTAAAGAATCCACCTGCAATGCAGGAGACCTGGCTCAGTTCCTGAGTCGGGAAGATCTGCTAGAGAAGGGACAGGCTACCCACTCCAGTATTCTTGGGCTTCCTTTGTGGCTCAGCTGGTAAAGAATCCACCTGCAATGCGGGAGACCTGGCTCTGATCCCTGGGTTGGGAAGATCTTCTGGAGAAGGGAAAGGCTACCCACTTCAGTGTTCTGGCCTGGAGAATGCCATGGACTGTCAGACTCAGAGTCAGACTGGGAGACTTTCACTTCACTTCAAGAAACTATTGGGTCATATGGTAAAGAATCCACCTGCAATGTGGGATACCCAGGTTTGTCCCTGGATTGGGAAGATCCCCTGGAGGAGGTCATGGCAACCCATTCCAGTATTCTTGCCTGGAGAATCCCCGTGGACAGAGGAGCCTAGGGGGTTATAGTCCATGGGGTCAAAAAGAGCTGGACACAACTGAGCGACTAAGCACAAGAGACTGCTGAGTCCACACTCAGGCCACCCTGCGGCCTGACTCATTTTGCCTTATGGTTCAAAGTACAATTTTAAGATAAATAGTTAGAAACTTGCCTCCATGTTGCTGCTCCTAAAAGGCCCAGATATTGAATGCTAATATTTCAGGAACCTAAAAATGTCATTTTTAGTAACATCTTTCTTGTGAAATGAACAGGTTAAACTGAGTTTTAAGAATATCCCTATTCCTCCATAGAACTCAAAAAAAGCTACTCTCATTGCTCATTAAAATAAATATGACCCATAAACAGCTTTATTAGCTGTTTGAGTCTCAAGGTTGGGGGTGTGGGAAGGCCAAAGGGGACAGTAGGAAGTTTTCTCATTACATGTTTAGTCTGATATCTTCATTTTATGAACATGAGGACAAAAATCCTCAAAGCACATTGCTTTGGGTCCCATGTCAGGTAAGAGTCAGGGCCGAGACCAGACCCAACTTTCCAGAACACAACTTCATATTAATACACGCCTCCTGTAATTAACAAAGAACACACATTAGAGGAACCCTCTAATGTTACTGCTTTTGGGCTTAGCACGCACAGCCTGAATATTGTACGGGGCTCCCTATGGCATGTGGAGGAGAAACCACCCTTGGTTCTATGGGCGCCGCTGACCCTCTGAACATCTGTGAAATGGAGGGGTGATACATACAACTCTCAGAAGGCCTGGCTGCCCTGCTGCGCACCCTCTGACCCTTTTCCCCGCCTCTCTGAGAGCTGTCCTCTCTTGGCTCAGATCAGGGGCCCCAGAGAGCTCTCCCCAAGGTACTGGGATGGTAGAATTGGGAGGAAAGACTTTCTCCCCTTGGACTCAAGGCCAGTTGCCCTCCCAAACTGCCAGGAGAAAACTCAGCACCAGGTTCATGCTGTTTAATGGATCTGAAAGGGCTCTCAGCTAGAGCTGATTTTACCCCCCAGAGAACATTTAGCAATGACTGAAGACGCTTCTGGTTACCCCAAAGTGGGGAGAGGCATGCTGCTGACATGAGTGAGTAGAAGCCAGGGATGTTGCTACATATCTTTCAATGTACAGGACAGCCCTCCAAAACAAATAATTATTCCACTCAAAACATCCGTAGAGCTGAGGTCGAAACTCTGATGTACAGCATAGAGAAGTGCCACTCTGGGACCTCCTGGGCTTCCCAGGTGGTGAAAGTGGTAAGGAACACACCTGCCAATGCAAGAGACATAAGCAACATGGGTTTATCCCTGGGTCAGGAGGAGCGCCTGGAGGAGGGCACAGCAGCCTACTCCAGTGTTCTTGCCTGGAGAATTCCACGGACAGAGGAGCCTGATGGGCTACTGTCCATGGGGTCACAAAGAGCTGGACACGACTGAAGTGACTTAATACGCATGAACACACTCTGGGTCCTATCTTCTGTGTGATGCTGGACAAGCCATCTCATCTCGAGGCTGAATTCTGTTTCCTGATCTGTAAAATAAGATGTTCAGTTTGGTCTGATAATCTAAATGGCCCCTTCTAAGACTGGGCCCCTCCCCATCCTCTAGCTATGCTTCAGTATCACCCACCCATTGACTTTCCTTATGGTGTTTTGGGTCTCTGCAAGCAAAATAGAGAATATCTTTGCCTCCATTTCTTCAACTATAATTATTTTTACTTCACCATTCCCTCATTGTCTGAGAAGAAATAAATAACCTTATGTACAGTTGGCACGTAGCAAATATTTGTCTTATAAAAATCATAATGGATCAGAAGGGGGAAATGTTCAAGGGAACTGTGATTTGCTGAAAAATGTCCTCACTCAACAGCCACCAGAGCAGTGGGACCTTTGAAACAAGAGAATCACATTTTTTCTGGAACTTTCCAAGAGTCCCCTGTGGTTCTCGGGCTTGGCAGGCAGCTTGGTGAGGTAGAGGTAATTTGGGCACTGGAGATTAACACAGCCTGCATTTGGGCCTCTGATCCATCCTAAGCAGAAATGTTTTTACCAGGAAATTTTTAAATGGGAGAATCATTTCAACAGCCCAGTCAATATGGAGTGGGGATTACAGAGCTTTGATGCAAATCTGGCCTGAAATCAAACCCCTCCTCTGCATTCCCTACACAGTGACCTAACTGCCAACAGAGATGAAAACTGCAAATCAATTAGGAGTCTTGTGAATTTCAAGTGAGAGGAAGCATCCAGTAAGTGCTTCATAACTGTTAGCTCTCATCGCTATGATATGCTACAGATGGGTACCAGTCAATGTACTGCCTGCCTAGGCTCAACTGTATCCTTAACGTAAGATTTTCATGAGAAATCACAAAGCCCCTTGTGGTTCCAAGACAACAATGTTTGATGGACCGTGCTACCCACCGCCTCTCTACACACAGAGAGAGAAAAAGAAATATATAAACACACACAGCGAAGTAAACATTGGGTGTTTGCTCAAGATGAGGATCTGATGAATGGAGCATATCAGCTTGTATTTTTTTGTCTTTTTTTGGGGGGAGATGGTGATTTTGGCTATACCACATGGCTTGCAGGGATCTTACTTCCCTGACCAGCGACTGAACCTAGGCCCCAGAAGTTAAAAAGCCCGTCCTAACCACTGTGTCACCAGCGAATTCCCAACTTGTGTTTTTTTAAAACCCCAGCATCTTCTCCCTCCCTCAACTGCTGAGGAATGTGTGAGTCAAAGGAAGTGAAGATCGCTGCTCCCAACTGCTTAAAGCAGGGCAGGTGTCGTTCAACCTTAAGCCTCAGCAAAAAAAAAGCAACTCTGTAATACAGAATGTGTCCCATGGTGAAGCCAAGACCATTCTTTACTAACTAAAGGTCAACAAGGACGTAGATAAGTTAAGCTATGCAGAGAACTAACATTCTGAAATGCCAAGTCTTCAGGTTAAATATCTAAAATCAATCATTCAAAATACAAGGAGATGCAACCCCAGGGAATGATCAGAATCTGAGCCACTCCACTGGATCTAAAACCCAGATTGCTAGCATCCTGCTAAGGCTCTCGCACCTACGGCGGCCGAGCTCAGAATCCACACTGCGCGAATGTGTCCTGCACACAGGCAGCGAGTTCACGGGATTGTACGGCACATTGGTGAGCTCCCCGGTGTGCCTTCCTACTGCTCGGAGGACGGAGAGACTCAGGCTTCACAGAAGAAATAGAAAGGAAGGTAGAGGAGGCAGAAGTGGACAGTAACATCTAATTCTGTTTCCTTCAACATTCTAAAAAAAGAAGTGGAAATGCGCTCTTCTGGTTAATCCACCCTTTCTCCAGGGAAGCTGGCTTTTAGTCATCATCAGCGTTCTCTGCAAAGGAAGTCAATGTACTGTAGAAGAAGGCAATGGAGCTATTCCAGAAGCTTTAGTCTAATTGTATTATCAGCACTCAGCCTTAAATGCAATGCTTGTCCTTTAAAAGTACCCGGTTCCTTTGAGTCTAGGGCAAGGGGGTGAGAATAAGCCAGAGCAGAGCTCAGGGCAGGGGTGAGTAGGAAGAGGATCTCGGCTCCAGGGCTGGCCTCAGGAGAAGGAGAAGGCGCCCCCCTCGGGACTCAAGGGGTTAAGTTCAAGAAGGGAAAGCAAGCTCAAGTGTGAAAGAAACAAATGTCAGGAAGGCTGCTCTGGGGGGATGAGGGTTCATCAGGGGACGGTCTGAGCAACCAGTCAGAGCTACGTGTACAGAAATCAGTCCTGAAAAATCTATCCCTCTGTGGCAAGACCTCACCAGCAAGCAAATAGGGAAGGGAACGGGTATCCAGCCTTATCTTCTCATTTCTCACAATCTTCTCAGGCCCTGACCCAGACGCTGGTACCCAATATGTGCTTAATAAGCATTTGCAGCATCAGTGAACACACAACAAAGCCTCTAAAGAGACCAAGTCCACGCACCTCCTTCTTGCCCCCACCATCCTTCCCTGTGAGGATGAGAGGATACTGCTGCCTGCCTAAGGACTCCTTGGTGATTTCCCGAATCACTAATTTCCATTAGGCATCAAGAACAAAAGGACAAACACTGCCAGGTTGTAAAGGATGAGAATGCATGCGTGCGTGCTTAGTTGCTTCAGTCATGTCCGACTCTTTGTGACCCCATGAACTGTAGCCGCCAGGCTCCTCTGTCCACGGGATTCTCCCCGCAAGAATACTGGAGTGGGATGCCATGCCCTCCTCCAGGGGATCTTCCCGACTCGGGGATCATACCTGTGTCTCTTCCATCTCCAGCATTGGCAGTCAGTTTCTTCACTGCTAGTGCCACCTGGGAAGCCCAAGGATGAGACTATTGTGGGAGAAATCTAATGGAAAACATAGAGTGTGGAGATGGATCTGCTGATTGAGCTCTGGGGACAGGGCCTGGGAGGGGTAAAAGTGGCCACTGCCAAAGCAAGAGGGGCTGCGATGGATGCCCTGTGGGCTTGTCCCTCGTGTGACCTGAGAAAGGCACAGGAGGCTGGACCTCGTTTCTTGGCCTTGGTCTGCAGGGGACTTAAAACCATGTACAGCAACCTAGCCAGCGTGTGATGGGGTATGACCTGGCCCATCACTTGGGCATTCTTCCTTCCCTGAGTGGGCTCCTCATGCAGCCAGTGGGAAAGCAAAGAGGTAGGAAGGCTGGGTCGGAGGGGGCTGGGTTTGGCTCAGTTCTAGAAACAGCAAGCAGGCTGCCTGGCGAAAAGGAACTGCTGAGACCACAGTGAAAAACTGGTAATGAGGAACCACCATCCCTCTGCCTGGAGGCTCAGGACCTGGGAGCCAGATGTTCCACGGGACAAGGATGTCCTGCATCTGAGTCAGAGGCAGGCAAGGAGCTGGGGTTGCTGCAATCCAGCTGGTGGGGGCTGAGTCACAGCACAGACTGGGGCTGTTTGTTATCTTATCATCTGGCTTTGCCCGCATTCAGGTGCGGCCGGAAGCGTCTTCTCTACACCGGGTCTCTAGGAATGGAAAATGGAAAGAATGAAAACTCAGATGTGGCCCTAATGTAACGATGTCAGAGATTCCTCCTCCACTAGCCATGGGAAAGAAAAATTTCTGATGAAATGATCATAATGTAAAGATTCTTTAAAAGTTTAATTGGGTAGCATGGTGGAAAGATTAAGCCAACAGCTCTGGAGTTAGATGGCCTGGGTTTGAAGCTAAACCCAAGTTCCAACACTTAACTACCTTGGAACTTTGGGCAAGTTAGTTAACCCTCAACTCCAGTTTCCTCATTCATAATGTGGGGTTAAAATAACACCCTCTTCCATGCCTGTCAGGCTTCCCTGGTGGCTCAGACGGTAAAGAATCTGCCTGCAATGCAGAAGACCTGGGTTCAATTCCTGGGTTGGGAAGATCTCCTGGAGAAGGGGATGGCTAGCCATTCCAGTATTTTAGCCTGGAGAATCCCAAGGACAGAGGACTCTAGTGGGCTATGGTCCATGGGGTTGCAAAGAGTAGGACACGACTGAAGTGACTTAGCACATAATGCACAAACCCTTGGTCCTACCCTCTAGAATTCCTGCCTTTTTCAATGAGAAAAAAAAATGCGTCAGTCAGCCACAAGTCCGAGGTGGACAAGAGGCATGTGGAGAAGACCAGGACCCACCCCAGTGCTTGGAGCCAAGCCAAGGTCAGCCCAATACAGATCAGCCAAACCCTAGCTAACACACAGCCCAAAAGCCCAGAAAGAATGCTTACTGTAACTCACTGAAATTTCACAGCAGTTTGTTATGCAGCAACATCACTGACTACACAATGTCCTTTGAGGGGCCTTTTCAAAAAGTGCCTTCATTTAAAGAGAGAGTCTGGCTATTAAAATAGAAAAGTTTACAGGAAATTTGAGCACTCCTTGTTTCTCTCACTTTGGAGAGCAATTTCACATCCAGAAGGGCTGGAGACAGAGGCACATACCTTAGCAGTCAGCTACTCCACCTCTAGGTCACTCCGCACCACAGAGACAAAGGGCCAGAGGGTAAGCATTTTAGGCATTTCAGACTAGACGGTCTCTATGAAAGTAGACAACCACTCAACTCTGCAATTGCAGCATAAAAGCAGATGCAGAGAATGGTTAATTGAATTCCCCTACCAATGTTTCAACAAACCTTGTTTTTTGTGGCTACTGAAATGTGAATTTTATATCATTTTCATGTGTCACAAAATATTCTTATTTCTTTAACCACTAACAATGTAAAAATCATCCATCGAAGGGTGAATGGATAAACAAAATGTGGTAGACACACACAATGAAATATCCTTCGGCCTTAAAAGGAAGGAAATCCTGATACATGCTACAACATGGTTGAACCTTGAGGTCATCATACAAAGTGAAGTGAAAGTGTTAGTCACTCACTCAGTCGCGTCTGACTCTTTGCAGTTGCATGGACAGTAACCCACCAGGCTCCTCCGTCCATGGGATTTCCCAGGCAAGAATACTGGAGTGGATTGTCATTCCCTTCTCCAGGGGATCTTCCCAAACCAAGGGTCAACCTCAAGTCTCCTGCGTTGCAGGCAGATTCTTTACTGTCTGAGCCACCAGGAAGCCCTCAGTGAAGTAAGCCAATCACCAAAGGACAAATAGCATGTGACTCCACACATATGAGGTCCCTAGAGTAGTCAGATTCATAGAAGCAGAAAGTGGATGGGTGGAGCAGGGCATAGGAAATTATTGCTTAATGGACAGAGAGCTTTGATTTAAGAAGATGGAAAAGTTCTGGAGATGAATGATGATGATGGTTATACACCAGTGTGAAGGTACTCAAGGCCACTAAACTTTAGAATGGTTTAAAAAAATTTTTAAGAATGGTTAAAATAGTAACATTGTATGTTATATATATTGTTAATTTCTTAAAATAAAAAAATAAAAACTAAAAATTATTCTTAATTTACAATCCCATACTAAAACAGGGGGATTTGACCTACCACCCGTGGTAAATAACACTTGCCCTAAAGAAATTTTCTCAGATGTGCCCAGGAGATAAGTATAAGAGTTCATCACAGCACTGTCTGGGTTATTAAAAAAAAGAAAAAACAAGGAAATAACCTGATTATTCATCAAGAGGAAAATGGAGCAATACATTGTGGTATAATTAGTCAATGGAATACACTATGATAAGTGGAAGATGCTACAATTTTATCTAAAACTTAAAACCCTACTGAATAATGCTATATTGTATTAATGCATGCATAAATATGCAATGTACATGTAAAATCATACATAGGAATGATAAACACTGGATTCAGAGTAACAGTTAGCTCTGAGGAGGAGGGAGAAGAACAGGAATGGGAGTGGAAAGCACAGGGAGCTTCAGTTATATCAGTAATGTTTTATCTCTTTAAATGAGATCTGATGCAAATATGACACAATGTTAAGATTTGATCAAGCTTAATGGTGGGTAAATAGGTAGTCATTATTCTCTTTTCTATTCTTGTCTGATCCTTGAAATAATTCACGATGAAAAAATTAATTCATAAAAGGGGGAAAATCAAAGAGAGGAACAAATTTTTAAGGAAAGAAAAAAAAAGCCTGTAATTTCAAAACACGCCAGTAGCAGCTAGAGGAATAACAGAAGAGGCTATCAGTTCATCTCACTTATCCTTCTGGGTTTTCTCCACCAGTTCAGAACTCAGGGGGGCAAACCTGACTCAGAGACCCATGTTTGGAGCCCTTGGATGGTTCCACCCATGAATCTGTCCCCGTGACGGATCCCAGACCAGCCATCCCTGAGAAACATGCTCCAGCCACGCCCACTTTCCAGGGGCACTCCTGTTTTCACCCATGAGGCACAAGAAGGCATTTCAGGGCTTCAAGATGTTTTGCTGTGAAAGCCCAGGTTTTCTCACCCGTATCTGCAGAGATGGAAAAGACAGTCCAGTTCCCAAGCGTTCTCTTGGAGATCCATCATCAGTTCAACGGCTGTTGGTTGACCTTAGTTCTAGTCCATATTTAACGCTGTCCATTAAGATTAGGTCAGACTGAAGTAACGAGAAACCCAAACAACAGTGACTTCAGCGAGACAGAAGTCTGTTTCTGTTTCATGTGAAATAAATCCAGAGGTAGACAATTGAGAGCTGTGTGAAGACTTTGTCATTCCTATGGTGTGACTTGTCCTCTGGCTTCCAAGATGGCAGCTAGAGCTCCAGTTATCCGATCTGCCTTCCCAGTAGCAAGACGAAAGAAAGAGAGAAGGACCTGCCTTCTCGCCTTTAAAGGAGGCTTCTAGAAAATACCCTATGATGTTTCCACCAACATCTCATTGACCAGAACAGAGTCAAATGGCCACACTTTCTCCAAGACAAGCTAGAAAATGTCTTTTTCTGAGCGGCTATGAACCCAGCTGAAAACCAAGAGCTCCATTATTGAGGAAGAGGAGGAGAACAGATATTAGAGAAGCGAGCTTGCAGTCTCTGCCACAGTTGCCAACTTACTGCCTCGCCTTGAGCAGATGTTGTCCTTCCATCAACGCACAGGTCTAGGTAGGTCATAGCTGAGACCCTCCCCAGATCTGACATCCTTATGCTACGCTAAAATGTTACATTTATATATTTCACTGATTCCAAAGTTGAAAGACGATATACCCAGGCACCTATGAGCACCGTATCTTTGACAAAGGAGGCAAAAATATACAATGGAGAAAAGACAGCCTCTTCAATAAGTGGTTCTGGGACAACTGGACAGCCAGGGCTTAGTTGCTCTTTCGTGTCTGACTCTTGGCGACCCCATGGACTGTAGCCTGACAGGCTCTTCTGTCCAAGGGATTCTGGACCAAGGAGTGCAATCCAGTATTTCCCAGGCAAGAATACTGGAGTGGGTTGCCATTTCCTCCTCCAGGGGACCTTCCTGATCCAGGGATTGAACCAGCATCTCCTGTGTCTCCTGCATTGCAGGAGGATTTTTTACTGCTGAGCCATTGGGGAAGTCCGGGAAAACTGGACAGCTACATGAAAAAGACTGAAACTAGGACATTTCCTAACACCATACACAAAAATAAATGCAAAATGGATTAAAGACTTAAATGTTAAGGACAGAAACAATAAAACTCTTAGAGGAAAACAGACAGAACACTATTTGACATAAATCACAGCAAGATCCTCTTTGACCCACCTTCTAGAGTAATGGAAATAAAAACAAACAAAAAAACAAATGGGACCTAATTAAACTTAAGAGCTTTTGCACAGCAAAGGAAACAATAAAAAAAGATTAAAAGACAACCCTCAGAATGGGAGAAAATAATTGCAAATGAAGCAACTGACAGAGGATTAGTCTCCAAAATACATAAGCAGCTCATACAGCTCAATATCAGAAGAAGAAACAGCCCAATCATAAAGTGGGCAGAAGACCTAAACAGACATTTCTCCAAAGGAAACACACAGATGGCCAATAAACACAGGAAAAGATTCTCAGCATCACTCGTTATTAAAGAAATACAAATCAAAACTACAAGAGGTATCACCTCATACCAGTCAGAATGACTATCATCAAAAAATCGATAACAAGTAAATACTAGAGAGGATATGGAGAAACATCCTCCTACACTGTTGATGGAAATGTAAACTGATACAGCCATTATGGACAACAGTATGGAAATTCCTTAAAAAAAAAAAAACAGGAATAAATCTATTATATGATCTAGCAATTCCATTACTGGCGTATACCCTGAGTAAACCATAATTCTAAAAAGACACATATGCCTGGATGTTCACTGTAGCACTATTCACAACAGCCAAGACGTGGAAGCAGTTAGATGTCCATCAACAGATGAATGCAGAAAGAAGTTGTGTACTTATATACAGTGGAATATTACTCAACCATAAAAAAGGAATGAATCTGAATCAGTGGTAGTGAGGTGGATGAACATGGAGCCTTTTATACAAAGCGAAGTAAATCAGAAAAAGAAAAACAAATATCATATATTAATGCATATATATGGAAACTAGAAAAACAATAGTTATGAACCTCTTTGCAGGGAAGGAATGAAGACACAGATGTAGAGTATGGGCTCGTGGACACAGTAGAGGAAGGAGAGTGAGGGATGAATGGAAAAGGTAGTAGTGACGGGTATACACTCTCATGTGGAAAACAGACAACTAGTGGGAAGCTAATGTACAACACACGGAGCTCAGCCTGGTGCTCTGGGATAATCTAGGGGGGTGGGGTGGGGGAAGGATAGGGCATATATATATATATATATATAATATATATATATAAAATTATGACCGATTCGCATTGTTGTACAACAGAAACCAACACAACATTGTAAAGCAATTTTCCTCCAGTTAAAAAACAAATTTAAAAAAAAGGCAAGAGAAAGAAACGAAGATTTATTACTTACTCGTGAGTGATCGATTCTTTCTCTGTTTATCTCTTTTCAACCTCATAAGTGACTATATGATGTTGGATGTATTGCTGCCTTTTGGAGATGAGAAAATTGAAGTTCAGAAAGGCTAAATCACCTCCTAAATTCACACAGCTTTAATGATGGGGCCAGGATTCGAATCCTGCCCACGCATGCGCCTTCAATATACCATGTTGCCAATTTCCATATTTGGAAATAGACCAAAACACAATCTCAGGCCTGCCACTTATTAACAGTGTAACCTTGGATGAGGTGGTGTTTTGTTTTTTGTTTTTGTTTTTTTTTGAGTATAGTTAGTTTGCACTGCTGTGTCAGTTTCTGCTTGTACAGCAGAGTTAATCATCCATGTGTATACGTACATTCCCTCTTTTTTTGGATTTCATCCCCATCTAGGTCCCCACAGAGCACCAAGTAGAGATCCTTGTTTTCTTCAGCAGGTTCTCATTGTCTATTTTGTATATGTGCTGCATGTTCATTTGCTCAGCCGTATCCAACTCTTTGGGACCCCATGGACTGTAGCCCGCCAGACTCCTCTGTCCATGGAATTCTCCAGGCAAGAATACTGGAGTGGGTTGCCATGCCCTCTTCCAGAGAATCTTCCCAACCCAGGGATCGAACTTGAGCCTCCTGCGTCTCCTGGATTGGCAGGTGGATTCTTTCCCACTGTGCTATCTGGGAAGCCCTATTTTATACATCAGTTCAGTTCAGTTCAGTCACTCAGTTGTGTCCGACTCTTTGAGACCCCATGAATCGCAGCACACCAGGCCTCCCTGTGCATCACCAACTCCCGGAGTTCACTCAGACTCACGTCCATCGAGTCGGTGATGCCATCCAGCCATCTCATCCTCTGGCGTCCCCTTCTCCTCCTGCCCCCAATC
>SJYQ01005431.1:565196-579452 GCA_006410935.1 Redunca redunca
CATAAGGGTGGTGTCATCTGCATATCTGAGGTGATTGATATTTCTCCCGGCAATCTTGATTCCAGCTTGTGTTTCTTCCAGTCCAGCATTTCTCATGATGTACTCTGCACAGAAGTTAAATAAGCAGGGTGACAATATACAGCCTTGACATACTCCTTTTCCTATTTGGAACCAGTCTGTTGTTCCATGGCCACTTCTAACTGTTGCTCCTGACCTGCATACAGATTTCTCAAGAGGCAGGTCAGGTAGTCTAGTATTCCCATCTCTCTCAGAATTTTCCACATTGTAGTGTGTATATGTCAATCATGAGCTCCCAATTCATCCCACTGTCTCCTTCCCCCTTGGCATCCATGCTTTTGTTCTCTACATCTGTGTGGTCAAGTTGCCTACTCTCTCTGCGCTTCATCTTTTTCATCTGCAAAATAGGAATAATAATGGTTGCTAGGCTATATGGTTGTTGAGAAGATTAAATGAGGGAATAAACATAAAATGTTTGGAACATGCCTGGCATACAGTATTAGTCTACAAGTGTTAGCTATTCTATTAGGCAACATTTGAGAGGTTCCTTGAAGGAGAACTGAGCAACAGAGGATGTTCCAGGCAGAGGGAACCCGTCCAAAGCCAGGAGACGGTGAAGGTGGAGTCAGAGCTAAAGGCATGATTGGGGGTCATGAGTCTCCAACTTCAGGACGTCAACGGGGCTTTCATGGGTTAGGTCTGGCTACCTATTTGATTTGAGTAAATCTCAGGAAAACCCCTAAGAATGAAAAAAGTCTATAGACATGAATCTGAAATTTTACCTTGAAGGGAAGGGAAGAGTAACAGACGCGAACTGCCAGCTGCAAGCTCCCCACGCGCTAGGAGCGTGAAAAGAGGGGCTGCTGAAAGCCCAGAGGGAAGACCATGAACTTCGGTCCTTGCTCAGTCTGGACCTTATTGTGCCGTATTCCAGGTGTTACGGCTTGTTGTTCAAAGCTGGCAGTCAGCCAACACTGCGGCACCCAGCCGCACCTTCTGGACTTTGTCCCCAGGCAGGAGAATTTTCCCCTCTGTGTACTTAAGAAAGGGACGGCTACACAAGCCGCACCCACAGGTCCATCTGGCCACAGTGCTGCATCCAAGCAGAGGCCTGAGAGCCAGGGCTGTCCTCCCCACACCAGCCCCTCCCGGGGGGAGCACCTCATTGTCTCAAGGACCATGGGCGGTCCCAGCCTTTATAAAATTGGGCAAAGACTTCCCTGGTGGTCCAGTGATTAAGAATTTGCCTTGCCTTGCACAGGACACGGTTCAATTCCCGGTTCGGGAAGATTCCACATGCCATGGGGTCAATGAAGCTCAGGCTCCCTAGAGAGAGAAGGCACTGCCATGAGAAGCCTGTGCCCTGCGGCTGCACAGTAGCCCCCACTCGCCGCAAGTGAGAAAGCCCACTCAGAACAGTGAAGACCCAGTGCAGCCAAAATTAAATCAAAAAAGAAAACAACTGGGTGAATCACAATGGGGAGAGAAGGACCTGAAGATAAGCTTTGGAGACCTGGGAGCTTATCCCAAATCTGCTACTAAGTCATTCTGCAGCCTCGGGCCAACGCCTGATTGCCTTAATCCAAGGGTCAGTGAGAATAATAACATCCTTCTGGTAAGATCCTTCACTGATTGTGAAAATTAAATGAAATAAAGCATGGACAGCATTTAAATCACCTCCGCGGGCAGCGGGGATCCAGCCCACACAAGGCCTTTGTTTCTTAAGGCTTCTCGCAGGTTCAGCACCTCCGTGTGGTGATCAGGGGTCCCCTAAGTGATTAGATGGTTTCTGTTTCTCATCCTGTGCTTCTGTGCTTCAAGAATTTACCTTTGAACTCTTCCACATTGTTACATTCTTATGACTTCTTATCACACCTTTCTCATGATGACCAACAGCAGGGGCCCCAGGTAACACATTTCTCTCCTTTCTCCAAGCTCCAATAAGATAAACCAATGACACAGATACACAAGGATTACAAGCCAAATGGAAAACAAATATCAAGCTTACTCGTCTACTCCGGTGTGTTCCAGATCTTGAACCACGGGCTTTCCTATAATTCATGTTGGAGAATTCAGATTAGGCCAAGGGTATATGTGGGATTTCTAAACTCTCAGATCTAAATATTGGAACAGACTTCCTGACACCACACCCTGAAGCTCACCTGCAGAGACTGTGATGAAGCCTCAGAGGAAGCTCAGTTCAGCTATGCCGACAAGGATGCGAGCCTTCTTGGAGGTAGCCCCTAGCCTGGACCAAAGATGCTCCATCTTGAGACAGTAGGAGGAGGAGGGCTCGCTGAGGAGCGAGGGGACTTGACCGGAAGCAGTCGACCTGGATCCTCACTCATTTAGAGTCACAGCGGCCCTGTCCACTAGAAGGTGACCCAGAGAATACCCACTTCTGTCCAGCTAGTCTAGACACTCCTCCTCCTGGGCAGGAATAAGGAACAGTTGGGGAGAAGACACTACCCATCCTTTGACATGCCTCCATCTTGAGAAGAGCACATTTGAGTGGAGTTTCTAAAGGAAGGTGAGGAGAGTTATTCTGTCTTGCAAAACAACATGAGTCTTCCATTTTCAGTCTTAGCTTGCACTGTGCTTAGTCGCTCAGTCATGTCTGACCTTTTGTGACCCCATGGACTGTAGTCTGCCAGGCTCCTCTGTCCATGGGGATTCTCCAGACAAGAATACTGGAGTAGGTTGCCTTGCCCTCCTCTAGGGGATCTTCCCAAACCAGGGATCGAACCCAGGTCTCCCTCATTGCAGGGGCGTACGCAAGAGCAAATCCCTACCCTTGAACATGTACACATATGCATTCATACACACACACACACATGCACACACACACACGCAAACCACCTAATCCCACCTGTGCAGGAAGCATGAGGTTGAATGGAATGACTGAGTTTGCTCTCCTAGCTGGACTTCTTATCCAGACAGAACATAGAAGCTGGACTAAAGGAACATCTAGGGACTTCCCTGACAGTCTAGTGGTTAAGACCTCACCTTCCAAAGTAAGCTGTGTGGTGCGATCCCCAGTTTGGGAGCTAAGCCAAAATACCAGAACGCAAACAACAGAAGCAATATTGTAACAAATTCAAAACAGACTTTAAAAATGGTTCACACACACACACACACAAAAAAAAAACTTTAAAAAATGATTTTTTAAAAAAAAAGGCACATCCAAGCCAGAAAACCATTGGGACTGCATGCTTTATATCTGGTGTACAAGGGAAGACATTGCTGAATCTTGGTCCTAGAGTCCCTGTGGCTGACACCCTAAAAATAAATAGAAGCATGGTGTTTCATCTGCCCTTCTGAAACATTAACCCAACAGACCAGCAGGCCAGGGACATAGGCTCACACCAAGAGGAGTTTATGAAACCTTCTGAGAGTGGCCTCCAGAGCTCATCCTTGCACACTGCCTGTCCAGTTGTCGTGCCCAGGTAGAGCCCTGCACCCAGCAATGAACTGGGAATGTCTTGGCCTGACTGTTCTCAGCTCTTCCCTTACTAGCCACACAAGCTTGGAGACTTACTTCCTCTGGGGCTTCAGTTTCTTCCCTGCTAAGTCTCGCTTTCCTAATTTCATAACAGGAACAATCATTGCTACCTTAAATAGGGAAAGGAGTATGTCATGGCTGTATATTGTCACCCTGCTTATTTAACTTCTATGCGGAGTACATCAAGAGAAATGTTGGGCTGGATGAAGCACAAGCTGGAATCAAGATTGCCAGGAGAAATATCAATCACCTCAGATATACAGATGACACCACCCTTATGGTAGAAAGTAAAGAAAAACTAAAGAGCTTCTTGATGAAAGTAAAAGGAGAGTGAAAAAGTTGGCTTAAAGCTCAACATTCAGAAAATGAAGATCGTGGCATCTGGTCCCATCACTTCATGGGAATAGATGGGGAAATAGTGGAAACAGTGTCAGACTTTATTTTGGGGGGCTCCAAAATCACTGCAGATGGTGAGTGCAGCCATGAAATTAAGAAACGCTTACTCCTTGGAAGGAAAGTTATGACCAACCTAGATAGCATATTCAAAAGCAGAGACATTACTTTGTCAACAAACGTCCGTCTAGTCAAGGCTATGGTTTTTCCAGTAGTCATGTATGGATGTGAGAGTTGGACTATAAAGAAAGCTGAGCACTGAAGAATTGATACTTTTGAACTGTGGTATTGGAGAAGACTCTTGAGAGTCCCTTGGACTGCAAGGAGATCCAACCAGTCCATCCTAAAGGAGGTCAGTCCTGGTTGTTCATTGGAAGGACTGATGTTGAAGCTGAAACTCCAACACTTCGGCCACCTGATGTGAAGAGCTGACTCATCTGAAAAGACCCTGATGCTGGGAAAGACTGAAGGTGGGAGGAGAAGGGGATGACAGAAGATGAGATGGCTGGATGGCATCACCAACTCAATGGACATGAGTTTGGGTAAACTCTGAGAGTTGGTGATGGACAGGGAGGCCTGGCGTGCTGCAGTCCATAGGGTCACAAAAAGTCGGACAGGACTGAGCAGCTGAACTGAACTGAACTGAACTGATGGGCCTCCCAGGCACATGCATAAGGAGTCCATGGACTCCAGCAAGGTAGGTACAGAATGTGATCCCCACTGAGGAGGGGGCATGGGGGGTACACAAAGTCCCACCAGGTCGGGAGGAAATTATCAGTCCAACAAGAACAGTGATGGAGGAAAAAGCAGATTTATTTATCTTTAGTAAGCCAGATGTGGCCAGGTCACCTGGAGAGACAATATGAGACAGCTTCTCTCAGGGAAGAATAAAGCCCAGAGTTGAAAGGAGCAGAATAGGCAAGCCCATTAGCGGAAGTAAATAATGAAGATTGGAGAGACAAACGGCACAGGTAATGGGCTGAAACAGAAATCACTCAAAAATAAAAATTAAAAAAAGAACCAAAGTGAGAAGGCTGTCCAAATAGAGTGGTAATTAAGAGAGAAAGACAGGGCAGCAGGCAGGGTGGAGGGTTATGCATCCCTGGGAAATGCTGCGGGTGGGGAGGGTCGGAGGGCGCCGGTGGAGCTGAAAGAGGAGAGACAGACAAAGGTGGTGCCAGACAGAAGCATGGACAGCACGCAGTGTTCAGAGGTCTGTCCCAGGAGCAAGGAAGGCTCAGAGAGCCGGGCAGGCCCTGGGGAGAGAACACGGCCTCCCAGCTAATGGTGTAATTCTAGAACTGACCATGCCCTAAACCCAAGACAGCGCCCCAGGGACCTGGGGTCTGGCTGTCGAGTTCTTCAAACTGCCTCAAGACCAAACAAACCTTGGACTGCTGTCTCGGGAAAAGGTTAGCCAAGGAAACAAAATACACGTGTACTGTGTATAACATAGAGAAACAAGGACCTACTGTGCAGCACAGGGAACTAGTCAATATCTTATAATAACCCATAATGGAAAAGAATCTGGGAAAGAATAGAAATATATGACTGAATCACTTTGCTGCACATCTGAAATGAACACAACCATGAAAATCACTATACTTCAATTTTTAATTTTTTATGTTTTTATTATATATTTTGATATATATTTTCAGATTCTTTTCTATTCTATATACAAACTCTTTCATATTCTAGTCTTATATATTCTATTCTATATATGTGAATCACACGTACACGAGAAACTAATAGAACATTGTAAATCAACTATACTTCAATTCTTTTTTATTTAAATAATAAAAATAAGAACAACACATATGGAAAGGACAGTGGGCAGCTCCGACAAGTTGGAGCCCAGGGCTGGGGAGCAAGTAGGGGCAAGGCTTCTGTGCCAAGGTTGGCATGAGGGGGATGCCCCTGCAGACAAGGCTGTGGGTGCCACGCTGGATGGCAACCAACTGCCTGGCCATCCTAGGAGAAGTCACAGAGGAACCCACAGAGGAAGGGGGGAGACAGGGTCACCACACTCGGGTCCACGACTGGCTTTGGACCAGATGATGAACCAGTGAAGAAGGAGTTCATAGGGCCTGGACTCCACCTTATGCCTGTTCATGCTGATCATGCTCGGCCACCTTTCCAGTGGACTCTGAACTCTGAGTTTAGTGCCTATGAAAACAGCAACCAAAGGATAAGACCCCCTCCAGACAGGGGAACCTTGAAGATCGTATCTAGGATACTCATCGCCTAAGAGAAAACATACATTAATCACCCCTTCCTCCAGACAGGCCGTAAGTTTTTCTGTATCCGTTGGAGTGTAACTTCGGGTTTATTGATTATTGGCTAATTGTTTGACTGTTTGAGCACATGAGCACATAGCACGTGAGTGATGGGGTTATTGGGATTGTATTTCCCTTGGTTTATGTCAGTCTCAAGGAATTTGGAGTGGTGGGTTCAGACACGTACACATGGGGTATAAAAGATTTTCACAAATGCTGGTCGGGGTCCTTGGCTAAGAGGAGACTCTGCCTTGGGCCCGCCGGTGTAATAAACTGCACTCCACTATCTGCATTGTCCTTCTGAGTGAGTTTGTTTCCCAGAACGCGTGGCTACAACACCAGGAGAAATATTGGTGGGAACTAGGGAGGCAAAGAAAATGGCAAACGTACTCTGTGGGAGAAGGCGAGAGTGGGATGATTTGAAAGAATAACATTGAAACATGTATATTACCATATGTGAAATAAATGACCAGTCCAAGTTCGATGCATGAAACAGGGCACTCAAAGCCCGTGCACTGGGACGAACAACCCAGAGGGATGGGATGAGGAGGGAGGTGGGAGGGGGTTTTGGGGACGGGGGACACATGTACACCCATGGCTGATTCATGTCAATGTCTGGCAAAAACCACCACAATATTGTTAAGTAATTAGCCTCTGATTAAAATAAATTAATTTTTAAAAATTTTAAAAATAAAAAGAGAGGGGGGGGAAAGAGAAGAAAATGGCAAACATTTGAAAGAAAGAATCTGGAGAAGTGGGTGCCGTGGCAGGGTGAGGTTCAGATGTTAGCCCTTTTGAAAACTGCAGGAAGCTAGACCAAGTGAAGAGTGTCACCCTCAGGCAGGGATAGACCAAGAGGGCAAACACAGATGGTCATTTGAGTATTTGCTGCTGAAAGAAGAAAAACTGAGCATCTTTAGTGCATATATGGTACTTCAAAGAGGTTGTAGTCACAATGTTTTTTTTTCTTTTTTTGTCTATTCTTTTTTCTTTTATTTATTTATTATTATTATTATTTTTTTACTTTACAATACTGTGTTGGTTTTGCCATACATTAACATGAATCCGCCACAGGTGTACATGAGGTCCCAACCCTGAAGCCCCCTCCCACCACCCTCCCCATATCATCTCTCTGGGTCATCCCAGTGCACCAGCCCCAAGCATCCTGTATCCTGTATCGAACCTAGACTGGCGACTCGTTTCTTACATGATAGGATACATGTTTCAATGCCATTCTCCCAAATCATCCCACCCTCTCCCTCTCCCACAGAGTCCAAAAGTCTGTTCTTTACATCTGTGTCTCTTTTGCTATATCGCATACAGGGTTATTGTTACCATCTTTCTAAATTCCAGGTATATGTGTTAGTATACTGTATTGGTGTTTTTCTTTCTGGCTTACTTCACTCTGTATAATCGGCTCCAGTTTCATCCACCTCATTAGAACGGATTCAAATGTATTCTTTTTAATGGCTGAGTCATACTCCATTGTGGCCACAATGTTTTGAACACGGACTGGGTGTAGGGCAGGGGCTAGGACACACCATAGACATCAGACCCCTCACTCCACACACACACATAGGTGCTTCCCCGGTGGTCCAGTGGTTAAGAATCCACCTGCCAATGCAGGGGACACAGGTTCGATCCCTGGTCCCGGAAGAGTCCATATGCTGTGGAGCAACTAAGCCTGTGCCCCACAACTACTGAGCCTGTGCTCTGGAGCCCATGCCAGAGAAGCAAGAGGAGCCCCCGTAATGAGGAGCCCACGCACCGTAAACAGAGAGAAGCCCCCGCTTGCCACAACTAGAGAAAGTCCGAGAGCAGCAATAGAGATCCAGCGCAGGCAAAAATAAATAAAGATTCACACGCACACTTTATGGACCTACCCTCTTGAGGGCATCGAGACTTAATAGTAGGTAAGCAATTTGCCTAAGGCCACACAGCTAACAGGACAAAACTAAGATTTGGTTGCAGATTGGCCTGACGCCCAAGGCCAGGCTCCGGCTCCTAACTGCTCTTTTGTGAAGGTAACCTTGCTTTGAGAGATGCTGTTTCTCCCATCCTAACAATCCGGACCAGGATCTGTGAAAAGGATCTCTAGAATGGGAGGGGGCCCTGAGTTAGGGCCCCGGGGTGAATGAGGATCTTCTCTTTATTCTCCTCCAGCCCCCCTTGCTTCCTTCCGCCTTCACATTGTATCATAATCATTTGTTTACCACCTATCTCATCTATTAGGCCAGTGAGTGCTTGTCATCCCTGGCTGCAGGTTAGAATCTCTTTTTAAAAAGTAACAATTCCTGGGTTCCACTCTAGACCAATTAAATAGGAATCTCTAGGTCTAGGACTTGGGGCTTCTTTTAAATTCAATGATTCTGATGTGCTATTGGATTTGCGACCCACTGCGGCAGACTGAGGGGGCACTTCAAGGTCATGGACCAGGTCACGGGTGTCTGAATCCCCAGAGCCCAGCAGAGTCTGATTCACCGTAGGGGCTCCGACATGTTTAGTGAGAGGATGAACACAGAGCAGAAGACAAAGATCAAGACTAGAGGAAGGAAAATCAGGGGAATGTTATGCAGAAGGGAGGCGGGGAGAAGGCAGTGATTTGAGACTTGAGAAGCAGAGAGAATCTTTAAAGATGCCAGGGGCAAAGGAAGAACCTGGACGGGGCTGCCTTGCATAACAAATCTCTAGTTAAAGCTCAAATGATGCTTCAGTGCAGAATAAACAGCACCTGCGTCAGAGAGAAGTGAGGTGAAGAGGAGTCTAAAACGTGAATATGCCGGATCGGTGGGTTTTGGGGGCCAGAAGACTTGGTGTCGGTGAAAGGAGATGAAGAGGGCAAGGTGCCAAAAAGAAAGGAAAAGAGAGTAGGACTTTAATTTTGAGAACCGCTGAAACATGGGGAGGAATACGACCAGGAAGATAAAACTCACAATTTGAAAATAAAATGGGAAAACAAGAGAAAGCGAGGTTAAGCATGAGAGGAGTGAATTCCTAAGTCATCCTTATGTGTATTTGCTCAAAATGCTGGGGTTTCAGTGCTGGGAGAAGAATTCAAGGTAAATAAAATATGCAAATGCATTTCATAATGAAAAATCCTGTGATGAACAACAGAGCTAATCGCTGTGAAAATTCTCTGGGGGGAAAAAAAAAAGCACACAAAATGTTCTAGAATGATAGGGGGCATGATTATCTAAGGTAGATAATTCGAAGGCAGGTGTCACTGTGTATGCTAAGAACACTGGCTTGTGTTGGTCATTGGTCAACCAAACAAAGGCCCAGAGTACTCTTAGTTCAGGTTCAGGCAGCTCTCAAAAACTGGAGACTCTCCCGGGCTGAGTGTTGGAGAACAGTGCTTGTCTAGTATAGACAACAGGTACCCTGGAGCCATCTCAGTTGGAAGAATTGGGTTTAAGTCTCCGGTGGCAATACACGGAGCCAGAAAATACATAAAAATAATAAAGGTAGCAGAGTAGTTAACAGAGAGAAGGGAAACGTATCCGGCATTTATCAAGTGCCGGACACTGAGCATATAGTATTTTATGTAACCATCAAAATAACTCTACAATGGCCTTAGACTGGCCCAAGATCATATTAGATGTTAGAGTGACCTACGGCCCTCTTCTCTTTTCACCTCATACTCTTTCCCTAGCATCACCTCGTCAGCTACAACTCTAACATAAGGATCTATGAAAAACCTCCAGCCTAGGGACGTCCCTCATGGTCCAGTGCTTAAGAATCTGCCTTGTAATGCAGGGGATATGGGTCTGATCCCTGGTCAAGGAACTAAGATCCCAACTAAGATCCTTAGTTGCCTTAGAGCAACTAAACTTGTTCGTGGCAACTACTGAGCCCATGAGCCGTAACTAGAGAGTCCGGGCACCACAACAAAAGATCCTGGGTGCTACAACTAAGACCTGACTCAGCCAAAGAAATAAATAAAATATGTTTTAAAGTACGTACTAAAAAATTTCCAGCATAGTCTTCTCTGAACCATTGTATCAAACTCAGCTCATTGTTCAGTTTGCTAAGTCATGGCCAACTCTCTTGTGACCCCACAGACTGCAGCACCCAGGCTCCTCTGTCCTCTACAATCTCCTGGAGTTGGCTCAAATTCATGTCCATTGAGTCAGTGATGCTATCTAACCATCTCATCCTCTGTCATCCCCTTTTCCTTTGCCTCATCTTTCCCAGCATCAGGGTCTTCTCCAGTGAGTGGGCTCTTAGCATCAGGTGGCCAAAGTACAGGAGCTTCAGCTTCAGCATCGGTCCTTCCAAAGAATAGTCAGGGTTGATTTCCTGTAGAGTTGACCTGTTTGATCTCCTTGCTGTCCAATGGACTCTCAAGAGTCTTCTCCAGCACCACAATTCAAAAGCACCAATTCTTTGTTGCTCAGTCTTCTTTATGGTCCAACTCTCACAGCCTTACATCACTACTAGAAAAATGATAGCTTTGACTAGACAGACTTTTGTGAGAAAAGTGGTGTCTCTGCTTTCTAATATGCTGTCTAATTTGGTCATAACTTTTCTTCTAAGGAGCATCTTTTAATTTTATGTCTACAGTCATTGTCTGCAGTGATTCTGAAGCCCAAGAAAATAAAGTCTGTCGTTGTTTCTACTTTTTCCCTTCCATTAGCCATGAATTGATGGGACTGGATGCCTTGATCTTAGCTGCTTTAATTCACTCTTTCACTTTCACCAAGAGGCTCTTTAGTTCCTCTTCACTTTCTGCCGTAACAGTGGTATCATCTGCCTATCTGAGGTTGTTGATATTTCTTCCTTGATTCCAGCTTGTGCTTCATCCAGCCTGGCATTTCGCATGATGTACTTTGCATATAAGTTAAATAAGCAGGGTGACAATATACAGCCTTGATGTACTCCTTTCCCTATTTGGAACTAGTCTGTTGTTCCATGTCCAGTTCTAACTGTTGCTTCTTGATCTGCATACAGATTTCTCAGGAAGCAGGTAAGGTGGTCTGGTATCCCATCTCTTGAAGAATTTTCCACAGTTTGTTGTATTCATACAGCCAAAAGCTTTAGCGTAGTCAATGAAGCAGAAGTAGACGTTTTTCTGGAATTTCCTTGCTTTCTCTATGATCCAAAGAATGTTGGAAACTTGATCTCTGGTTCCTCTGCTTTTTTCTAAATCCAGCTTGTATATCTGGAAGTTCTTGGCTTAAATATCAAACTCAGCTTCAGTTCAGTTCAGTTCAGTTCAGTTCAGTCGCTCAGTCGTGTCCGACTCTCTGCGACCCCGTGAATCACAGCACGCCAGGCCTCCCTGTCCATCACCAACTCCTGGAGTTCACTCAGACTCACGTCTATCGAGTCAGTGATGCCATCCAGCCATCTCATCTTCTGTCGTCCCCTTCTCCTCCTGCCCCCAATCCCTCCCAGCATCAGAGTCTTTTCCAATGAGTCAACTCTTCCCATGAGGTGGCCAAAGTACTGGAGTTTCAGCTTTAGCATCATTCCTTCCAAAGAAATCCCAGGGCTGATCTTCAGAATGGACTGGTTGGATCTCCTTGCAGTCCAAGGGACTATGATATCTCAAATGCACCTAACGCTCTTCAAATCTGAAGCAGATGGTCTCAACGTCTTTCCCAAGTTTGATCCTCCTCTGGCACTTCCTATACCAGGGATTCCCTATTCCCAAACTGTCCTAGAACATAGGTGTGCTAACCTGAAACCAAGGAGTCTTTCTGGATACCTCATCATCTTGTATCACTGTTCCATAGCCAATCCACCCCAAATCCTATTTCTTTTACTTACTAAATCTCCCTTGAATGTATCCACTCCCCTAACTTCCCATCTCCCTCTCCCTACCCAGACCAAGCTACCATCTTCTCTTGCCTTGATTAATGCAATAGCACTGGGTCTCCCCTATCCAGTCTGGCCTAATCCAATTGAAATTGAAAGTCACTCCGTCGTGTCTGACTCTTTGCGACCCCATGGCCAGAATACTCAAGTGGGTAGCCTTTCCCTTCTCCAGGGGATCTTCCCAACCCAGGGACTGAACCCAGGACTCCCACATTGCAGGCGGATTCTTTAGCAGCTGAGCTGTCAGGGAAGCCCTAATCCAACTGGTCATTGATAGGAAACCAAAAAGACCTTTTCAAAGTACAAATTTATTGCAGCTCTACCTCCCGCTCACCCCAACCCACAAGCTATGAATAAACCACTTGAATGGACTCACATCAGTCCACATAAAGACCAGTATCCTTCACAGGCTTAAAAGGTTGGGTATGGCTTGACCTCCTGCTTTACCGTCAACTTTGTCTTCCTCCCAGTCTCCTCACCAATCACACTAGCCTTGTCTCAATTCTTGTCCTTCTGCCAAAGGACCTTCACCTGGACTCCATTCCTCCACCTCTGAACTCCTGCGTATCCTCCACAGAGTGAATCCCCGATAATCAAAGACTCTCTTGACATCCAGATAGATCAGTTTCCCTAACAATCTCTCATAACATTTTCTCTCTCTTTGTAAAATACTTTTGAAAGCTTTTCATTTTCCATTGATTCAAACAGTCATTTCCTTGATATTTGCCTTCCCTCACTAGCCTATCATCCCACGTGGGCAGAAGCTGTGTGGTTTATCTCTGCCTTGTAGCTCCATCACTCAGATAATGCTTGGCACGTAACATGCGTCACACGCAATTTACAAAAGGAAGAGAGGTGGGCAGTTGGGAAAGGAGATGTGTCTGGGGTGACGGAATCAGGATCCAAACCCAGACTCTCTCCTGGCACCAGGGGAGAGAAAGAAAAAGAATAAGAGATGACCGGGACTTCCCTGGTGGTCCAGTGATCAAGACTCCAAGGTTCCGCTGCAGGGGGCATGACTTTGATCCCTGGTCGGGGAACTAAGATCCCACACGCTGTGCAGCATGTCCAAAAGCCATTAAAGAGAGAGAGATGACATCATCTCCCCACCATCTATCTGGTCCAGATTGAAGAAAGGTTAGTCCGAAGGGAGTACAGTCTACACCCAGCCATACTACCCTGAAGGCACCCAGTCTCTCCAAGGGAGTGCAGACTAGAACCATTGTCAAGCTTGTCATCAGGCTTCCTTTCTAGTTACTTCTGACTGCTAGCCTGTGCTCCCTCAGATGAAACTGCAGAGAATGACTCCGTGAGGTACCAAGAATTATTTGGATTATATCTTCAATGGCTCTCCATTGTCCTCAGGATACAGTAAGCATGATTTATGGGCCCTGCTTGGCTTTCCCTAATCCTCTTTCCAACCCACTCTCCCACCCCTGCTTTGTCTCATCTAGGATTCTAGCCAAACACGCTATGTTCCTTCATATTTAACTTAGGATATGGAGCTCCTCCCCACACTGACCACTTCCTGCTAGTCCTTGAAGACGCTCTCTGCCTTTCCTCATCACCCTCATCCATCTCTTTGATCCCTTATGGTTCCCACCTTTAACTCTGAGCTGAGTTTGGGGTAAATAAAGGAAGGTTGGATTTCTTCCAGGCTGGTTGGTTGGTTGGTTTTACCACTCTATCTAACTTGTGAATATTATTAATAATCATTCACCCATGGCACATCACTGCTCCAAACAGTTCAATGATATTTATTTGATCTTTGGATGAGAGAGGATTTTCTAAGCATAAAAGCAATGAAAGAGAAATCACTAAGGGAAAGAAAATCAATACATTTGACTACCCCAAATTTAAAACGGCTGGACGTCAGAAACCATTCTAAACAAAACTAAAAGGCAAATGACAAAGCTGGGGAAAGTCTATGCAATAAACATGACAAAGGGTTGTTATCCTTAATATATAAAGAGCTCATACAGATCGATAAGAAAAATAATAAAATCCCAGAAGACAAATGGGCAACGGACGTGAATAAGTACAAAGAGCTAATAAACACATGAAAAATTTTTTGTTCCACCAGCACTCAGCGAAACACAAATTAACACAACACTAAACGATGGTGCATTTATCAAATTCGAGTAACATTAAAGGCAGATAAGGGCGCAGAGATCATCTGACTGTTCTTCAAGAAAAAACTAAGCACTTTTTAAACTTTCAATAGCTCCCTACCACCTAAAAGAAAAC
>SJYQ01005433.1:0-43279 GCA_006410935.1 Redunca redunca
ACTCATTGGAAAAGACTGATGCTGGGAAGGATTGGGGGCAGGAGGAGAAAGGGACAACAGAGGATGAGATGGCTGGATGGCATCACTTACTCGATGGACGTGAGTCTGAGTGAACTCCGGGAGTTGGTGATGGACAGGGAGGCCTGGTGTGCTGCAATTCATGGGGTCACAAAGAGTGGGACACGACTGAGCAACTGAACTGAACTGAATACTCCATGGTATATATGTGCCCCGTCTTCTTTATTCATTCCTCTGTCAGTGGACATTTAGATTGCTTCCATGTTCTGGCTATTGTAAATAATGCTGCAATGAACATTAGCGTGCATGTATCCTTTTGCATTATGGTCTTCTCTGGATGTATGCTTAGGAATAGGATTACTGGATCATATGGTAGCTTTATTTTTAGTTTAAAATTATTATTTTAATTGGAAGATAATTGCTTCACAATGGTGTGTTGGTTCCTTCCATACAACAACATGAACTCAGCCATAGGTGTACATATATCCTCTCCCTCTTCAACCTCCCTCCCATCCCTCCAGGTCATCATAGAGCGCCAGGCTGAGCTCCCTGTGTTATAAAGCAACTTCCCATTAGAAACTGCCACTTCTTTGAAATAAAAGTGGTTAGAAAACCAAAGCCAAATCATAAGGACTGTTTGCCAAATATAATAAGACTTCTGTGATGGCTCAGATGGTAAAGCATCTGCCTACAATGCGGGAGACCTGGGTTCGATTCCTGGGTTGGGAAGATCCAAATATAATGAAATTTGCACCAAAATTAGGAAGGATGCTGAGAGTTGAAACAAACTTCATCAGACTCTAGGCAGACATGAAAGGGACTTTTTGAAAAGTATGTATAATGTAATATCAAAACGGAAAACTCTGTGACTCAATTTTAGGAGAGACCTCAAGCAGTTAAGTCCTTCATTATTCTTAAAGTGAGGTGCTAGATGACCAATACAGAATTTGAAAAGGATGTGGCTGAAAATTGAATTTGTCCTCATCCACTCTACACTCCTTTCAGAGGGATAAATGGTTGAAATGAAAATGAGATGAAGAATACCTCTGGGACGTATGATGGTACCTATGGTATTTTTCTCTCCCTAATCTGAACATTCACGTTCTTATCCTCCCTCTGCAGTGGTCTGAAAGAGGGGTCTGCATGTCTCATCTTCAACTAAGAGAGAGGTACCTCAAGGTCTGCTCACTGAGACAGTTTGTCTTGTGTGCCCAGAAGTCGGCGCAGACACAAGTACAACTCAGTCCAGTCCAGCAAAGTCCAAAGTGAGACACTGGGCGGCAGAGACAGCTGGCTGCCCTGGGAATAGCCTACACTTCATCAAGGTAAAAATGCATAAATTCGGGACAAATTACTTAATTAAAATGAACTTAATACACCATGCTTTTTTTTTTTTAACATAAAAGACAGCTCAAGGAAAAGTAAGAACTCAAGGAAGGAATAATAAAACAGCAAAAGATGAAAAGTGAGCTAGCAGAACACAGGAAGGAGGTAGCAAAGAAGGATAAAAACTGTTGTAGGTCTGAAGACTAGTAGAAACATACAACTGAAAACAGCAATATGGATGGAAAGCAAAAGAAAATCATACAGATTATTGGAAAAACTAAGAAAAGCGATTAGAAATAGAGATATTGAAGACAAAGGAGTTCAAACATTGTCTGATTGATATTTCTAGAAGTGATAACAAATGACACATAGATTCCATATATTATTCCAAAATATTCTTAAAGAGTGTCTTAAACCTTTGACAAGTTAGTGAATTTCAATGATAAAGAAAAAATCCCAGGGGGATCACCATGGAAAACTAAAATTATTTTTAACCAATCGTAAAAAATCACACAGCCTTTAAACTTCTCCATAATTATATTTAATGCCCAAAGATGTGCATAGAACTTTATTACAAATCTTTGAAGTGAGACCCAAGAATCTTTTTCATTTTTAGAGCTTTTTCAATTGCACTTTTATGGATAAGGAAGTGTGGACCATTCTATTTAACTTGAATGTCCACTTAACATAGCAACTTAATGCACTACAGTTAAACCAATGTGTTTGCATGTGCAGTCTGGAGACCATATAGTTCCTGCAATTCTTCATCCTTAACATGTTTTCCGAACTACACAGCAATCCTTCTATTATACACATCTTTCTTCATCTCAACCACTATCCCTCTCTCTCCTGGGTTTTATCAACACAGGAAGGAAGGGTGGTAGGGTTGAAAAAACACTGAACTGAGAATTAAGAGATTTTATTTTAGCTCTGCTCCCTAAGTAGCTTTGACTTAGACAAGCCAGGTTCCTTGGTGAGACTCTCTTTCCACACAGTACCAAACAATTGTAGCACATTTCAAATCTAAATTATATGAACTGAAAGGTCAGTCTTGAGTGGAAAAGAAAGGAGGGATTTGTTAAACATGAGAAGCAGTGAGTGGAATGGAAGGTAGTGACCAAGCACATAGGCTCAGATCCCTTTCAGCATTGACATGCAGGCTTTGTCAGCATCCTGATCAAAACACAATCTCTGTTTGAAAAATATCTGCTGGATCTTCTCATTTGGCCAAATGTTTTGATGTGAGAATACCCTGGGCTGCCTAACCATCCAGTCCATTTCTCCACATTAGATAACAGGACACAGTGTCAAACTAAATCAAGATTTTTTTTTTCCACGTTATTTTTTTCACTGAAGGATAGTTGCTTTACAGAATTTTGTGCTTTTCTGTCATACATCAACAAGAAATCAGCCATAGATATACCCATGTCCCCTCCCTCCTGAACCTCCCTCCCATCTCCCACCCCATCCCACTCTTCTAAGTTGTCACAGAGCCCCTGTTTGAGTCCCCTGAGTCATACAGCAAATTTCCATTGGCTATTTATTTTGCATATGGTGATGTAAATTTCCATGTTACTTTCTCCACACATCTCACCCACCCCCCTCCTCGCCAACCCTCTTACTCCCTGCCACCGCCATGTCTATAGGTCTGTTTTCTATGTCTGTTTCTCCATTGCTGCCCTGAAAATTAATTCATAAGTGCCACCTTTTTAGATTCCATATACATGTGTCAGTATAGGATATTTATATTTTTCTCAGCCTGATGTTTTATAAAGTTCTTGGTGGCTCAGATGGTAAAAAATCTGCCTGCAATGCAGGAGACACAGGTTTGATCCCTGGGTCTGGATGATCCACTGGACAAGAGAATGGCAACCTATTCCAGTATTTTTGCCTAGAGAATTCCATGGACAGAAGAGCCTGGTGGGCTACAGTCCCTGGGGTTGCAAAGAGCTCAAACACGACTGAGTAACTAATACTTTTCACTTTCACTTTTATGAGGTTCAGCTGAATTCTCAACCAAATCCTTCAGATCTAAAAATGTACACATCACTTAGTGAAGAATAACAAATACCACAGAAATCTTCAGCCTTTAATGTCTGCGACTCTAAATGAGTTTTAGAAATAATGAAAACATGATCCTCCCTGTTAAAATTCCTATATAATAGGTACGTAAGCATATTCTTCAGACTTGGATTTGGGTGAAATAGCTTCATTATGAACAGCTTTTGGCTATGAAAGCAATGAAGCTGTGTTAAAAGATCACTTAAAGCCATAAAAAGATAAGTGAATTGCTAAAGTTCCATCAGCAAAAGTTCTAGAAAGCCTATGTGGAGGAAATTTCCAACATAACAAGATTTTTAGCTTATTAATAAGCTACAACTGGAAGTCAGGCATTTTGGCTGTCGACTGCCGTGGAAAAACCTTTAAAACTACATGTGCCTTTGGTGGTTACTTTTCAAAAAGAGAAATTCTGCCAGCGATGTCTGGTAAAATTGTATCCTCCAACTGGGCTGCCTCTGTAAGGGATGCAGGATTCAATGTGGCACCATAGTTCTCCTGCATCAAAGGAAAATGAAATAGAAGCCAATGGCTTGTGTTCTCTGATTGGCATCCAAACTACTGAGAGGAGTTCTATCCTCAAGTTTCCTAAGTACTGTGGCTACTGGATTAGTACCAACAGGGTCTGTGTTTCTGGGCTTGTGCTCAAACCAGCAGACCTCCTACTTTTCAGGCCACAAATCATGATGACTTCTGTGATGTTGGAGGTCCTGAGACCACAGGTCCCAAGGCTTGGATTTATGAACTCAGCCAGGTCAACACTGAGCCATGCTTTGAGTTCAACCATTGCCATCTTTTCAGAATCTTATTTGTGTGCATATAGCTCAAGCCTATGAACTCAGAAATAAGCACACACAGAGAGAGATCAGTTTTTTTCTTTTTGAGTAAATCAAATTCATGTTTCTTACATGTATCATGTTTATTACATGGTTATCATATTAGCACTTCTTTCAGCCTGTGGAGTAGTAGTCTGAATGCCAGGCACATGAAAGCTGTCTCTGTTTTTCACTTACCTACTAGAGGAAGGAGATCAAACCTGTCAGTCCTAAAGGAAATCAACCCTAAATATTCATCAGAAGGACTGATGCTGAAGCTGAAGCTCCAGCACTTTGGCCACCTGATGGAAAGAGCTGACTCATCAGAAAAGACTCTGATTCTGGGAAAGATTGAGGGCAGGAAGAGAAGAGGGCAACAGAGGATGAGATGGCAGGATTGCATCATTGACTCAATGGACATGAGTTTGAGCAAACTCAAGGAGATAGTGAATGAAGTACAGGGAGGCCTGGCGTGCTGCAGTCCATGAGGTTGCAAAGAGTTGGACACAATGTAGCTACTGAACAACAACTAGAAGAATTAGCTTCCGCTTTCATGAAATTTGATTCTTTTCTCTGACTACCTTTCAGAAATGTTGTGATGTTTATATGAGAGCCATTACAGGAGTGCTTTTCACCTTAAAACCCGGAACAAGCATTCTCCATGTGCCCCATAAGTCCTCAAAGAAGTTAAGAGATATCTTGCAAAAACAAATAAATCAAGCTGTCAGCTCAAACTAAGTTGGGAAATTTTTATCTTAAGACAAAAGTCTTTACTGTAGGACTTCCCAGAGTCCAGAAATCCCTAAGATGCTGTAAGAATTTCCAAGGGAGAGGTGTACGATAAAATGCTGTCCAACCTACCACACGTTGGACGTTTTTCAGTATACATCTCAAGGGACATTTCCCAGGACACACTAAACCTTAAAATGCAAGTCACGTTAAAGTGGGTGTAAACGAGTTGAGCATCCTTAATAGAATTAACCAGAAGGCATAATGACATTCATGCCTCTGCTTAAAGGAAAATCTAATTTTAGTTTGGAAACTCAATGACAGAAATATTTTACATGCTGGAAAGCAGATAAAAGCCTTCAAAATTCCATCACAACTTAAACAGTACACAAAGGGGGCCCAAGACTGATCCCACAGAGCCACACAGAGTGGAGAGCAGGGCTGCAACATTTCTGGGCTGGTTGATAAGTGGCTAGCGAGGGTTACTTGTAGAATGTGTTGGAAGATGCAAACCCTTTTACATGTCATATTGGGAAAAATTCTTATACAAAGTTCCATTGAAAAAATTCTTTTGTGACTATATCAGTCTTGAAAAAGCTGCAACACATTAAATAGACAAGGGTTACTAGAATATGATTGACTCAAGAAGAAGAGAAACCCAGCAAAACCAAAGAAGAAACAAATCTATGAAGCACACATGGGTTCCAACTTGTAGATATGGAAAATTGAAAGGCAGTATCAGGACACTATCATGTTCTGTTTCATTACATAAATTAGTCCTAAAGTTATTCATATGCTAGAGTAGCCAACACAATGTTGAGGAGAAGAATAAAAGTGGATGACTGACACTATGCAACCTTAAGATTTAGCATAAAACCATAGTAGTCAAGTCTTTGGTACTGATAAAATAATATACAGATCGGTGGGACAGATTAGAGAACCAAGAAACACACATGCATAAATATAACCGACTGATCTGTGATAAAAGGAGCAAACAACACAATGAAATAAAGATAGCCTTTTCAATAAGTGCTGCTGAAACAACCGGACATCCACATGTAGCGGGTGCAGTCGTTGGTATTTACCCCAAAAATGAATCTAGATGCACATCTTATACTCTTCACAAAATTAACTCAAAATGGATCACAGACCTAAATGTAAAACTCAAAGCTATGAAACTCCTAGAAGATAACATAGGGAAAGAAAACCTAGACGACCTTTTGTAGGGTGATGACTTTTTAGACACAACACCAAAGGTATAATGTACACAAGAAGGAATTGATAAGCTGACCTTCATTATAATTAAGACTTCTGCTCTGTGAAAAGCCATGCCAAGAGAATGCAGAGATAAATCAAAGGCTGAGAGAAAATATTTTCAAAAGACACATCAGAGAAAGCATTGTTATCCAAACTATACAAGGAACTCTTAACAATTAACGATAAGAAAATAAAAATAGTTAAAATAGTCAGAAAATAAGTAGCTAAAAAATGTGCCAAAGACCTGAACAGACATCTCATGAAATTTGCTGACAGCACATGGTCATATAAAAATATGGCCCCTATAAAAAGTAATCAGAAAAATGCAAGTGAAAACAATAATATATTCTTACACACGTATTCCAGTGGCCAAAATCTGGAACACAGCCAGCACCAAATGATGCCAAGTGTGTAGAGCTAACAAGAACTCATTCATTGCTGGTGGGAAAGCAGAACAGCCAGTTTGGAAGACAGTCTGGTGGCTTCTTACAAAACTAAACATACTCTTACCATATGATCCAGTAATTGCAGTCCTTGGTATTTACCCAAAGAAGCTGAAAACTGTGTCCACACAAATACCTAAGCGCAGATGTTCATAACAGCTTTATTCACAATCACCAAAATTTGGAAGCAACCAAGGTGTCCTTCAGTGGGATGAATGGATTAATAAACTGTAGCACATCAAGACAACAAAATATTATTCATCACTAAAATGAAATGAGCTATCAAGGCACAAAGAGATGGAGGAAACTTAAATGCATATTACTAAGTGAAAGAAATGAATCTAAAGTGATGACATACTATATGATTCCAATTGTATGGAAAAAACAAAACTGTAGAGATAGTTAAAAGATCAGAGGTTGCCAGGCCTGGGGGCAGGGGGAGGTTAGGGATAAATCAACAGAGTATAGAAGATTTTTAAGGTGGTAAAAATATTCTGTATGATACTAAAATGATGAACACACGTCACTATACATTTGTCCAAACTCAGTGAACATACAACACCAACTGTGAACTTTGGGTGAATATGATATGTCAGTGTAGGTGTGTCATTAGTGACAAATGTACTATTGATAATGTGTGTGTTAGTCATTCAGTCGTGTCCCACTCTTTGTGACCCTGTGGATTGTAGCATCATGCTCCTCTGTCATGGGATTTTCCAGGCAAGAATACTGGAGTGGGTTGCCATTCCCTTCTCCAGGGGATCTTCCCAAGCCTGAAAAGAACTGAACCCAGGCCTTCTGCATTGCAGGCAGATTCTTTACCATCTGAGCCACCAGGGAAGCCCATATTGACAATAGTGAGGAAGATGGGGGGGGTCACTTGAGGAACATGTGGGGTCAGAGGGTAAATGGGTATTCTCGGAAACTTCCTCTCAAATTGGCTGTGAACTTTAAACTGCTCTAAAAATAATAGTCTTAAAAGTAGAAGTTGGCAGGGGAATGAAAATATTTTAAACCAAAAGTTGCAAGATGTTCAAAAAAGAAAAAATATCTTACTTTTTCTTACAAACTATCTCTTATCACTTTTGGAAAACAGCGCTGAGCTGGATCACCTTAGGATGCTGATTCCAAACAGTAATTCCTGTTTGCTTAAGAATTCTAATGGGAGAGGGTGGAATGATTTGGGAGAATGGCATTGAAACATGTATAATAACATATAAGAAATGAATCGCCAGTCCAGGTTCGATGCAGGATACAGGATGCTTGGGGCTGGTGCATTGGGATGACCCAGAGGGATGGTATGGGGAGGGATGTGAGAGGGGGGGTTCAGGAAGGGGAACATCTGAACACCCGTGGCAGATTCATGTTGATGTATGGCAAAACCAATACAATATTGTAAAGTAATTAGCCTCCAATTAAAATAAATAAATTTAAATTTAAAAAGAATTCTAATGGGAGGTGGGGATGCATCAGATTTTGGTTTCTTTGTGTTTAGGAGAAAAGTGAATTGTTATCCAGTTAATTTAAAGAAGCTTCACATTAGCCAGTGGGCTTTCTTGGTGGCTCAGTTGATAAAGAATCTGCCTGCAATGCAGGAGACCTAGGTTTGATCCCTGGGTTGGGACGATCTCCTGGAGAAGGAAATGGCAACCCACTCCAGTATTCTTGCCTGGAGAATCTCATGGACAGAGGAGCCTGGTGCGCTACAGTCCACGGCATTGCAAGATTCAGATATGACTGAATAACTAAACTACCACCTCACTAAAAATTATCCAATGAGCAATACTACTTTATAGTTACTACGGCTGTGCAACAAACCACAACAAAAGTTACCTTAAAACAATCATAATATTCATTTTACTTGCGAACCTGCCCTCTAGCCAGAGGTCAACGAGAACAGCTCATTTCTACCCACTTGGTACAGGGCTGGGCAGCTCAAAGGCTAGTGAAGGCAACCGGAGGCTTCTTCACTCATGCACCTGGTGATTGATACCGGCTATTGGCTGGAGGACTCGTTTCTTCTACACGTAGCCTCTTCAGGAGGGTTAGTTTGGGCTTCCTTACAGCAAAATGGCTGACTTTCAAGCCATTTCAAGGGTAAGTGTCTGAGAGCAAAACAGAAGCTGTGCAGCTCCCATTACCTAAACTCAGAAGACCAACGGCATCGATTCTGTGACACTAGTTTGTTGGTTGAAAGAGTTACAAAGCTCTGCTCAAATTCTAGGAAGGGAGATACAGTTCCAGCTCTTAGAGGGAGGAGAAGAGCATATGTGCAATTATCTTTGAAAAGTACAATCTGCTATAGCTTTACTAGAAGCAGATTTTGTTCTAAAAATTTCTTGTCTTTGTAGAGAACAATAACCAAATGAAATGATAACAAAAGGTAGAGTTGAAATACCTTGTTTGATACAGCATATGACTTGCTATTGAGACAATCTGTTTTCAAATATTGTTATTATTTAGAAACAGATAAGTAACTTACTAGTTAAAAATTCTAATTAGATAATATAAAAGCCAATTGAGTCAGTAAAGGAAGAATTGTTTGAAACTCACTAGCTCATTAGCATCAGTTAATAAATTAAATCAATATAAACTTCCCAAATCTTGGTACTTAAACTTTACGAGTTTTCAATGCAAGGCAGTAGTCCAACATTGACTCTTAACAAGGAAAAGATGAAAATAATTATTTTGCACTTAAAACACAAGATAAAAATAGAGAAAATTCTCTGATGTCAAAATTAGACTACCCCAAAGGGAGAAGGCAATGGCACCCCACTCCACTACTCTTGCCTGGAAAATCACACGGACCAAGGAGCCTGGTAGGCTGTAGTCCATGGGGTTGCAAAGAGTCGGACAGGACTAAGCTGCGGGGGGTGCTCCGCAGAAAGAGAGAGAGGCAGTGGAACTTCCCTCAGCAGAGAGCCGAGGGGTCCCGAGGAAAAGTGAGCCTGCTGTCCGCCAACCCAGCCCCTCGGCTAGCGAAAGACAATAATACGCGACAGGGGTTCCGTGTAGTGCAGTTCAGCTTTATTGCTGCAAGCTCCTGCTTATAAAGGCAAGCAGGGGGGAGTTGCACCAATCACGTTAAAGGTCAAATCATCATGTGCCATCATTATAACAGGAGTCTATAGTGATCAGGCGCTGTCCACGTGCACAGAAACCAAGAGAGCCAATCAGAAGTTTTGACACATAGACCACGCCCCCATCGCTTCTGCCAGCCACCATCTTAGTTTCCGTTTCTGACCACAAAGCTTTCTCTTTTAAGGTTTCCCAATTAGGGCCCCACACTAAGCGACTTCTTTCACTTTTCACTTTCATGCATTGGAGAAGGAAATGGCAACCCACTCCAGTGTTCTTGCTTGGAGAATCCCAGGCATGGCAGAGCCTAGTGGGCTTCTGTCTATGGGGTCACACAGGGTCAGACACGACTGAAGTGACTTAGCAGCAGCAACGTTTCAAAAGAGGGGAAACAGAATGAAAATGTAATTAATAATTAATGTACTATAATGGGAGATGATTTAAAATGAAAGGGAAAAGATAATAGAGAAACTGTAATGTTCCAACATATTTCTTTTTTCTGAATTCATTTCAGCATGCTACTTATGCAAATTATTGCTTCTAGTCATTAATGCACACAAAAATATATATACATATAATTTACATTTTTTAAAAATCTTCTTTCACGTTAAATGTGTATTCACTCCTGGCTCCTAATCCATAAATACTGTGGATATTTGATACATGTTACAAAAATGTAATGACAATGAAGTAAAGTAATTAAGTTATACATCACTGTAGCATGTGAGAGTTGAGACATTTGATTTGTTTGGTTTGAGAGTTTGGTTGATTTGAAGGACTCTCTTTTCAAACAACTTGAAAAAGTTCCATTTTGATGTTTTGTTCCCCTGGCTACTACAAGTGAATGTATTAGGTGGGCAATACTTGAAGAGCACTACTAACACAGTTCCCTGGAGAAGGAAACATCACCCCACTCCAGTACTCTTGCCTGGAAAATCCCATGAATGGAGGAGCCTGGTGTCCATAGGGTAGCAAAGAGTTGGACATGACTGAGCGACTTCACTTTCTTTTTTTTTCACTAACACAGCAAAGAATGCTAACTGCATTTTATTGTTCACAGATTACTTCAAATTATTCTCACAGCATCTGCCTCAATTAACATCCAGTCTATTACTAGTCTCCTTTTGTTCTCAAGGATGAACATGTTTATAACATGACTGAATGTTTTTCTTTCATAAACAAACCCTCTTGCTAAATTGCCTTTCACAAAAGCCAGTCTTAAGATAGATAAGTATTGTTTCATAAGATAAGGGCTTGAAAGACATGATGCTGAGTCTCTGAGAAGGAAAAAGTACACTCAGAGTACCTGAGATTTAAGGAAAGGAACTCAATCCACAAGAACCGAGTTTAAACACCACTTGTGTCCCTGACAGTATGAAAAGGCAAAATGATAGGATACTGAAAGAGGAACTCCCCAGGTTGCTGGATGCCCAAAATACTACTGGAGATCAGTGGAGAAATAACTCCAGAAAGAATGAAGGGATGGAGTCAAAGCAAAAATAATACCCAGTTGTGGATGTGACTGGTGATAGAAGCAAAATCCGATGCTGTAAAGAGCAATATTGCATAGGAACCTGGAATGTCAGGTCCATGAATCAAGGCAAATTGGAAGTGGTCAAACAAGATACGGCAAACGTGAACGTCGACATTCTAGGAATCAGCGAACTAAAATGGACTGGAATGGGTAAATTTAACTCAGATGACCATTATATTTACTACCATGGGCAGGAATCCCTTAGAAGAAATGGAGTAGCCATAACGGTCAACAAAAGAGTTCGAAATGCAGTACTTGGATGCAATCTCAAAAATGACAGAATGATCTCTGTTCATTTCCAAGGCAAACCATTCAGTATCACAGTAATCCAAGTCTATGCCCCAACCAGTAGCGCTGAAGAAGCTGAAGTTGAACGGTTCTATGAAGAACTCCAAGACCTTTTAGAACTAACACCCAAAAAAGATGTCCTTTTCATTATAGGGGACTGGAATCCAAAAGTAGGAAGTCAAGAAACACCTGAAGTAACAGGCAAATTTGGCCTCGGAATATGGAATGAAGCAGGGCAAAAGCTAATACCAATTAGCTTTTGTCAATGTTTGGTAAAAGCAATACAGTAATGTAAAGTAAACTAAAGTTAAAATAAAAATTTCAAAAAATTAAAAAAAAAAAAAAAGCTAATAGAGTTTTGCCAGAGAATGCAAACACCCTCTTCCAACAACACAAGAGAAGACTCTACACATGGACATCACCAGATGGTCAACACCAAAATCAGATTGATTATATTCTTTGCAGCCAAAGATGGAGAAGCTCTATATAGTCAGCAAAAACAAGACCAGGAGCTGACTGTGGCTCAGACCATGAACTCCTTATTGCCAAATTCAGACTTAAGTTGAAGAAAGTAGGGGAAACCACTAGACCATTCAGATATGACCTAAATCAAATTCCTTATGATTATACAGTGGAAGTGAGACATAGACTTAAGAGATTAGATCTGATAGATAGAGTACCTGATGAACTACAGACTGAGGTTTGTGACATTGTAGAGGAGACAGGGATCAAGACAATCCCCATGGAAAAGAAATGTAAGAAAGCAAAATGGCTGTGTGGGGAGGGCTTACAAATAGCTGTGTAAAGAAGAAAAGTGAAAAGCAAAGGAGAAAAGGAAAGATATAAGCATCTGAATGCAGAGTTACAAAGAATAGCAAGGAGAGATAAGAAAGCTTTCTTCAGCAATCAATGCAAAGAAATAGAAGAAAACAACAGAATAGGAAAGACTAGAGATCTCTTCAAGAAAATTAGAGATACCAAGGGAACATTTCATGCAAAGATGGGCTCGATAAAAGACAGAAATGGTATGGACCTAACAGAGCAGAAGATATTAAGAAGAGGTGGCAAGAATACACGGAAGAACTGTACAAAAAAGATCTTCATGACCAAGATAAGCACAATGGTGTGATCACTCGCCTAGAGCCAGACATCCTGGAATGTGAAGTCAAGTGGGCCTTAGGAAGCATCACTACGGAATTCCAGTAGAGCTATTTCAAATCCTGAAAGTTGATGCTGTGAAAGTGCTGCACTCAATATGCCAGCAAACTTGGAAAACTCAGCAGTGGCCACAGGACTGGAAAAGGTCAGTTTTCATTCCAATCCCAAAGAAAGGCAATACCAAAGAATGCTCAAACTACTGCACAATTGCACTCATCTCACATGCTAGTAAAGTAATGCTCAAAATTCTCCAAGCCAGGCTTCAGCAATATGTGAACCGTGAACTTCCAGATTTTCAAGCTGGTTTTAGAAAAGGCAGAGGANACCTTTATGGCAGAAAGTGAAGAGGAACTAAAAAGCCTCTTGATGAAAGTGAAAGAGGAGAGTGAAAAGGTTGGCTTAAAGCTCAACATTCAGAAAACGAAGATCATGGGATCTGGTCCCATCACTTCATGGGAAATAGATGGGGAAACAGTGGAAACAGTGTCAGACTTTGCTTTTTTGGGCTCCAAAATCACTGCAGATGGTGATTGCAGCCATGAAATTAAAAGATGCTTACTCCTTGGAAGGAAAGTTATGACCAACCTAGATAGCATATTAAAAAGAAGAGACATTACATTGCCAACAAATGTCTGTCTAGTCAAGGCTATGGTTTTTCCAGTAGTCACGTATGGATGTGAGAGTTGTACTGTGAAGAAAGCTGAGCGCCGAAGAATTGATGCTTTTGCACTGTGGTGTTGGAAAAGACTCTTGAGAGTCCCTTGGACTTCAAGGAGATCCAACCAATCCATTCTAAAGGAGATCAGTCCTGGGTGTTCTTTGGAAGGAATGATGCTAAAGCTGAAACTCTAATACTTTGGCCACCTCTTGCGAAGAATTGACTCATTGGAAAAGACTCTGATGCTGGGAGGGATTTGGAGCAGGAGGAGAAGGGGACGACAGAGGATGAGATGGTTGGATGGCATCACCGACTCGATGGACATGAGTTTGGGTAAACTCATCTGGAGTTGGTGATGGGCAGGGATGCCTGGCGTTCTGCAATTCATGTGTTTGCAAAGAGTCGGACATGACTGTTCGACTGAACTGAATTGAACTGTGTCCCTGATGGCTCAGCAGGTAAAGAATCCACCTGCAATGCAGGAGACACAGGAGATGTGGGTTCATTCCCTGATTGGGAAGATCCCCTGGAGAAGGAAATGGCAACCCACTCCAGTATTCTTACCTGGGAAATCCCATAGACAGAGGAGCCTGGTGGGCTAGAGTCCATGGGGTCCCAGAGTCAGACACGACTGAGAGAGAGAGATGCCTGTAATGTGAGTAATACTGATAAGCAATCTAGCATCTCTGAAATTCACTAAAAATGAGACTAACACTCTCTGTTGTGTAGGACTGTCATAGGGATTAATGTGCAAAGTGTCTGATACTAAGTAAACAATCTATCTACTTTTATCTAAGTAAATAAATTCTATTTTATCATCTCTCCCCAACTCAGACGTTATAGTTTTTTGCTTTTAACCTGTTAAGCATTTCTAGTTTGCTGTTGTGATAGGTGAAGATTTTGAAATTACACAATTGCACACATACACTCTGGAAGGATTTCCCTGACCATTGTCCTTCATGTTCTGATTATTCCCTCTTCAGAAATCATGCTTGCTTACCATACTCTAAGCTACAATTCACATGGTCATTAGAGAGTTTTAGAAACTACAGATTTAGTAGCCTACTTTGTCACAGGTAATTTCAAGGGTCCTGGTATTTCCTTTCAAGATGAACAATCACCAGCTGATGCCAATATGCTTGAATTATCTTTGGCAATACAGTTCTCTTAATAACTGAGAAGGTGTATTAGTGTATCTGTTTCTAGGCAATTCCATAAAATAATGGGAAGACTCTTGTCTAGACATGACCTTTGAAAATTCCTGTCTCCTATCATCTGCCTTTTCTTCATGATCCTCCATCAAGGCAGAGAGAAGCAAGATACTTAGAAGAGGAAAGACCACCCACCCATCCTCAGTCTGGTCAGTGCTTCCAGATATTTCCCTTTTAAGAAGCAGAGATTTCTTAGGAGAGACTTAAGGACCCAGTCTTACTGCTCTTGAAAGGGAAGTAAAAGTCATTCAGTTGTGTTCAACTCTTTGCGACTCCATGGACTATGCAGTCCATTGAATTCTCCAGGCCAGAATATTAGAGTGAGTAGCCTGTCCCTTCTCCAGAGGATCTTCCCAACCCACGGATTGAACTCAGGTCTCCTGTGTTGCAGGAAATACCAGGACCCTTCCCTGAGCCACCAGGGAAGCCCAAGAATACTGGAATGGGTAGCCTATCCCTTCTCCAGTGGGTCTTCCTGACCCAGGAATCGAACTGGGGTCTCCTGCAATGCTGGTGGTTCTTTACCAACTGAGCTACCAGGGAAGCCTTATCATCTGCTCTTCTGCTAAGTCTCTTATTTTCCTACTTCTGCTCGTATTATTTTATGTGGAAGTAGACCAAAAAGTACTGGCTTTTGTAATGGGAAATCTCATTCCACTTTACGATGCTTTATTGCTAGCAGTGTTTATACCTCGCCCTTCCCCCTTTCCACTTTTGCCACGTATGTGGACAAGCAGATATGAAAGTCCAGGCTTTCCTTTGGGAACAGTGGGAAATTCAAACAATGCAAAGCCCATTCCATGCACAAACTCTCACCCAGTGTCACCTACTAACTACAGTAAAAACCCAGGCCAGTCATCTTTCTTTTCTCTCTCAATCCATTTTGGACCTTCAGGAGAGTCCTGCCCAGGGACTTCCATTATGTAAGTCACAAAATGTTATATGCCCTATTGGTGTGTGTATAGCATCATCAATCTTGACATTCAACCATGACTTTGGGTGAGGTCTCTCTACTTCAACAGATATCATTCAACTTTTCTAATATTATTCTCCATTAACTTATATTACAACCACAAACAGAAAATGCTTGTCTTAGCAAAGCTATCCTGTCTTTCTGCCCTGTTTTTAGGGTAGTTTATCTTCAGACTACATTTCCCTTTTTTGAAATCATAAGACATATCTAAAAGTCTCAAGAAATACCCTAATTTTTCCCATCATTAAAAAAAAATTATAACTCCATTCAGCAAACTGAGTTCAAGGTACCAAAATTCATAATCTGATAAAATATTTCCCTGTCACATAACAAGAGCATCAACTGCCCAGCCTAGAAAATGGATTCTCTCTGTCCTTATATTTTAATGATTTCTGTCCTCAACAAATTTCATATTTTTCGTATCTGTTACTTCCAACATTCTACTTATGGTAACAAATTCTATGTTAGTTAGGAGATAATCCATTGAAGTTTTAAAAATACTCAAGAAAGGATTAACCAACGAGATTCATTGCCTCACACAGCAAAAAGTCAAAATCTTCCAGAGTTGGCTAAATCAGTGGCTTAAAAAGTAGGAATACACGCATACCTCAAGAAACAAGAAAAAAGTCAAATAAATAACCTAACTCCACACCTAAAGCAACTAAAAAAGGAAGAAATGGAGAACCCCAGGGTTAGTAGAAGGAAATAATTCTTTAAAATTAAGGCAGAAATAAATGCAAAAGAAGCAAAAGAGACCATAGCAAAAATCAACAAAGCCAAAAGCTGGTTCTTTGACAGGATAAATAAAATTGACAAACCATTAGCCAGACTCATCAAGAAACAAAGGGATAAAAATCAAATCAATAAAATTAGAAGTGAAAATGGAGAGATCACAACAGATAACACAGAAATACAAAGGATCATAAGAGACTACTATCAGCAATTATATGCCAATAAAATGGACAACATGGAAGAAATGGACAAATTCTTGGAAAAGTACAACTTTCCAAAACTGAACCAGGAAGAAATAGAAAACCTTAACAGACCCATCACAAGCACGGAAACTGAAACTGTAATCAGAAATCTTCCAGCAAACAAAAGCCCAGGTCCAGACGGATTCACAGCTGAATTCTACCAAAAATTTAGAGAAGAGCTAACACCTATCCTACTCAAACTCTTCCAGAAAATTGCAGAGGAAGGGAAACTTCCAAACTCAATCTATGAGGCCATCATCACCCTAATACCAAAACCTGACAAAGATGCCAGACACACACACACAAAAACTACAGGCCAATATCACTGATGAACATAGATGCAAAAATCCCTAACAAAATTCTAGCAATCAGAATCCAACAACACATTAAAAAGATCATACACCATGACCAAGTGGGCTTTATCCCAGGGATGCAAGGATTCTTCAATATCTACAAATCAATCAATGTAATACACCACATTAACAAATTGAAAAATAAAATCCATATGATTATCTCAATAGATGCAGAGAAAGCCTTTGACAAAATTCAACATCCATTTATGATAAAAACTCTCCAGAAAGCAGGAATAGAAGGAACATGCTGCTGCTAAGTTGCTTCAGTCATGTCCAACTCTGTGCAACCCCATAGACGGCAGCCCATCAGGCTCCACTGTCCCTGGGATTCTGCAGGCAAGAACACTGGAGTGGGTTGCCATTTCCTTTTCCAATGCACGAAAGTGAAAAGTGAAAGTGAAGTCGCTCAGTCGTGTCTGACTCTTAGCGACCTCATAGACTGCAGCCTACCAGGCTTCTCCATCCATGGGATTTTCCAGGCAAGAGTACTGGAGTGGGGTGCCATTGCCTTCTCCATACCTCAACATAATAAAAGCTATATATGACAAAACCACAGAAAACATTATCCTCAATGGTGAAAAATTGAAAGCATTTCCCCTAAAGTCAGGAACAAGACAAGGGTGCCCACTTTCACTGCTACTATTCAGTATAGTTCTGGAAGTTTTGGCCACAGCAATCAGAGCAGAAAAAGAAATAAAATGAATCCAAATTGGAAAAGAAGAAGTAAAACTCTCACTGTTTGCGGATGACATGATCCTCTACATAGAAAACACTAAAGAACACCAGAAAATTACTAGAGCTAATCAATGAATATAGTAAAGTTGCAGGATATAAAATCAACACACAGAAATCCCTTGAATTCCTATACACTAATAATGAGAAAGTAGAAAAAGAAATTAAGGAAACAATTCCATTCACCATTGCCATGAAAAGAATAAAATACTTAGGAATATATCCACCTAAAGAAACTAAAAACCTATATATAGAAAACTATAAAACACTGGTGAAAGAAATCAAAGAGGACACTTATGGATGGAGACACTTATAGATGGTGCACATGGGAGAAATATACCATGTTCATGGATCGGAAGAAGCAATATAGTGAAAATGAGTATACTACCCAAAGCAATCTACAGATTCAATGCCATCCCTAGCAAGCTACCAGCGGTATTTTTCAGAGCTAGAACAAATAATTTCACAATTTGTATGGAAATACGAAAAAGCTCAAATAGCCAAAGCAATCTTGAGAAAGAAGAATGGAACTGGAGGAATCAGCTTGCCTGACTTCAGGCTCTACTACAAAGCCACAGTCATCAAGACACTATGGTACTGGCACAAAGACAGAAATATAGATCAATGGAACAAAATAGGAAGCCCAGAGGTAAATCCACACACCTATGGACACCTTATCTTCGACAAAGGAAGCAAGAATATACAATGGAGTAAAGATGCTCTCTTTAACAAGTGGTGCTGGGAAAACTGGTCAACCACTTGTAAAAGAATGAAACTAGAACACTTGCTAACACCATACACAAAAATAAACTCAAAATGGATTAAATATCTAAATGTAAGACCAGAAACTATAAAACTCCTAGAGGAGAACATAGGCAAAACACTCTCTGACATAAATCACAGCAGGATCCTCTACGACCCACCTCCCAGAATACTGGAAATAAAAGCAAAAATAAACAAATGGGATCTAATTAAAATTAAAAGCTTCTGCACAACAAAGGAAACTATAAGCAAGGTGAAAAGACAGCCTTCTGAATGGGAGAAAATAATAGCAAATGAAGCAACTGATAGACAACTAATCTCAAAAATATACAAGCAACACATGCAGCTCAATTCCAGAAAAATAAACGACCCAATCAAAAAATAGGCCAAAGAACTAAATAGGCATTTCTCCAAAGAAGACATACGGATGGCTAACAGACACATGAAGAGATGCTCAACATCACTCATTATCAGAGAAATGCAAATCAAGACCACAGTGAGGTACCACTTCACACCAGTCAGAATGGCTGTGATCCAAAAATCTACAAGCAATAAATGCTGAAGAGGGTGTGGAGAAAAGGGAACCCTCTTACACTGTTGGTGGGAATGCAAACTAATACAGCCACTACGGAGAACAGTGTGGAGATTCCTTTAAAAAAACTACAAATAGAACTGCCTTATGACCCAGCAATCCCACTGCTGGGCATACACACTGAGGAAACCAGAACTGAAAGAGACACGTGTACCCCAATGTTCATTGCAGCACTGTTTATAATAGCCAGGACATGGAAGCAACCTAGATGTCCATCAGCAGATGAATGGATAAGAAAGCTGTGGTACACATACACAATGGAGTATTACTCAGCCATTAAAAAGGTACATTTGAATCAGTTCTAATGAGGTAGATGAAACTGGAGCCAATTATACAGAGTGAAGTAAGCCAGAAAGAAAAACACCAATACAGTATACTAACACATATATATGGAATTTAGAAAGACGGTAATGATAACCCTGTATGTGAGATAGCAAAAGAGACACAGATGTATGGAACAGACTTTTGGACTCTGAGGGAGAGGGAGAGGGTGGGATGATTTGGGAGAATAGCATTGAAACATGTATAATATCATGTAAGAAACGAATCACCATTCTAAGTTCAATGCAGGATACAGGATGCTTGGGGCTGGTACAGTGGGATGACCCAGAGAGATGGTATGGGGAGGGACGTGGGAGGGGGGTTCAGGATTGGGAACTCATGTACACCTGTGGTGGATTCATGTTGATGTATGTCAAAACCAATACAGTATTGTAAAGTAAAATAAAGTAAAATTAAATTAAAAAAATTTTTTAAATAGTAGGCTCTGATTCCAGTTTTAAAAACAAGCTAGAGTAGGAAACAGGTAGAACCTGTTTCCGACCTGAAGCAGGTATTTTATAAGCAATCAGTACTGTTTGCCACAGTCAGTTGGTCTATATATAGTTCTTGAGTATCTTTGGCATCCCAAATGCCCGCTTGGCCAGTAGGGAGAAGACAGTGAACAAGATGTTCTACAATAAAAGGAATTCTTACTTGCTGAAAAATACTTTGTTTCCTAAAAAGGAAATACAATCCTATGTCACTACACCTAAACTTTACCAAAGAGATCATTCAAATAATTAAATGTTAAATCTCTTTTCTTATACTTGATAGATCCTCAAATAATGCTATATTTTAGTGTCTTTGTATGTATCTTGACCTTCTCATTTAGTGGGTTTTTTTTTCACCCTGAAAATGTTGTCTCCTTCTCTTTGTTAACAAAAAGCATCTGTGTGCTAAGTCACTTCAGTGGTGTCCTACGCTTTGTGGTCCTATGAACTATAGCTTTCCAGGCTCCTCTGTCCATGGGATTCCCCAGGCAAAAATACTGGAGTGGGTTGCCATGCCCTCCTCCAGGGGATCTTCCCAACCCAGGGAAGGAACCCATGTCTTTTATGTCTCCTGCATTGGCAGGCATGTTCTTTACCACTATTGCCTTCTGGGAAACCCTAACAAGAAGCATATGCCTCTCTTAATTATTTAAAAGGGCTTCCCTAGTGACTCAGATGGTAAAGAATCTGCCTGCAGTGTAGGAGACCTGGGTTTGATGCCTGGGTCGGGAAGACCCCCCCTGGAGTAGCGGGGGGATGGCAACCCACTCCAGTTTTCTGCCTGGAGAATCCCATGGACAGAGGAGCCTGGGGGGCTACAGTCCATGATTTATGCAATGATCTCCATTTTCTTCTTGACATTCATCATAAGCTACTTTTTGTTTTAACTTGGACTCTTTTCCTTTTATATCTGCTGTACAGATTTCTTACGGGAATTTCTTTTTATTTCTGATTAACTCCTCTGTCTCTATGAACCCATATCGCCTGTCATTTTTTGGTTCCCTTTTTTGTTTTGCTGGACTATATCCTCAAATAATTTTTTTCATAAAAGTTATATGGGAAGAAGACTTGAAAAACCCTTAATTGTAGGAAAATACCTTATTTTGTCATCATATAGATGTGATATTTTGGCTAAGCTCTACAGATACATATTATACAGATACCATGGAGTTCCTATCTGCATTGTACCTTCCATAAATTCAATGATATTTCTGATGTGCTGAACTGTTTTATTGTATTTACTAACCTCGTTGTTTGGGGGAAGGGAGATATTAAAAAAAATAACTTATGCTTAGTCTGCCTTCTTCATTCAAAGTTCAGTTCCTAAATTGTTTTGAAATGTATAGGTTTAAGTTAAGCCTTCTCCTGTTCTACTTTTATATTCCATTCTTACAATTTGACATCAGTTTGATAAATATAAGTGAAGCATTAGTTGATTGTGTAGATAGTCCTGAGCTCTTGGATTCAAATGGACTTTGAGGAGCCATGAGTTAATATATACGTGACTTTCAAAACACTCAGTTCTTTAAAAATTATCCTAAAAAGGCCTGTAATATCATTATTTTCCACTGTAAGGTAATAAATAATCTTGAGTCCCATGTGTGTTTAGGAATTTAAGAATTTTACTCCCCAGCTTTTCCTGAGAATATTTACTTAGTGTTCTTTTCTCAATATCTTTATTTAAATTATTTCTAGTACTTCTGTTACATTATCCTCTACTTGCCAGTTTAAACCACACAAGTGTAATTTGTCTCACTTTTAGAAAAATTAGTAATTTTTTATTATAATTGAGAAGCTAGACCTTTTTATAAACTGTGATAAAGGATGATTTTTCTATCTTATGTCACATGTTTGGGCAGTACAGATTTTCAAGTGCATTACTGAAACTTTGGCCTCTGGTATTAAATTTCCTCCAGATATAAGAGTCTGTTCCACAGAGGTAACATTAATCTCCTCTACTGAGACAAGATGTTCCCATTATTCACCAAGATATCTAGTTCTAAGATTTGCTGACAAGATCCTTTTTTTTCCCCCAAATATCCAGACCAAAGAGGTGGCAAAACTCACTTAGAAGAAAGAAGACAGTGAAGCTAAAGATCAGCCTTCCTAATCTTCAGAACATGAATTATTGTAATCCCTATCTGGATAGGCATGCATGAGTCAGAGGATACCCACACATCTAAGGAACATGATCAGAGGTTAAGTAAGAGATTGGCATGTTTTCCCTGCATAAATAGAATTATATTTTGTCTATGTAGCATATAAAATCTGGAATGTTATTCTTTATATTATATTTTTTAACTTTGGCTTTATGATTGAAGTATGATTTTTTTTGAAGCCCACTTACTATACAAACTCCTTGTTAATTTATGACTAAGACCTCAAAGCAGTGAAAATATTTCAAAAAAATTGTATGAGAAATCTATTTTAACCTACGGAAATTAAAACACTGATATGACATTTACAGAAGAAGCATGAATAGCTTATATTGAAAACTGGTTCATATAAAGTTAAGCCTTCCAAACAAACAAATGTGGGTGAGCTTTTTCCTCAGTCCTTCATATTTTTAAAACATTTCTGAAGTAATTTATTGCCTAAAAACCTTTCTTTATCAGAAAATTTGATTGTCAAAAGACAGGTATTCCATAATTGAGCTCTACTAACGACTTATGTAAATTCATCTCTCTAGACCTGTTTCTTATTCTGTAAAAGAAGAGGGGAGGGGCATTGGTCCTGATCATCTCAACAGTCTGTCCCAGCTCAAACAACATCTTCTGTTAGAATGTTTGTTTTGCTGTAAAGCTCCCAGTTAGATAAATGGTTAGTTAAGATCAGCTAACGCCAGTGGAAGCATCAACTCCTTCTTAGCCCAAGCGCTCTCGGTAGTTCTAGACTAGAAATCTTGAGATTATGGGATAGTAATATGATTATGAGATCAACGAACTGATTATATGAAGTTGATTGTCTCCAAAAAACTAAAGCCATCAAAAATGGCAGTGTGCGTGAGTGTATACATGTGTGAGCATATGCAGGTGTGTGTGCTGTTGCGGGTAACTGTGCCTGTGATTTGGGAGGAAGATGAGAATATTGATGTAAGCATTAGCAGAACAAGTAGAGCTCTCCTCTCTTTTCAGGTTCTTTGGCAATGTTGATAGAATGTGACAGTTTCATAAAAAGTCATGATTTTGTTCTCCCTTGCCAACTTTAGATTACACCTTTCCTCTTTCAGGGCAGAGACATAAGCAAGGTGCCCACTGACATGTCACACATATCCACCAAGATGTCTGAATTAATGAGTTGCTCAGGCTCAAAGACTCTAAAGTTGAATCACTTGATATTTTACCAATTTCTTTTCTTTTTTAAAAAAGACAACACAAAAACAGATTATTCTGTTTACAAATGAAACTGCTACAAATGATACTTCCAAGCTAAGTGATTACAAAACAAAACTGATTTGAATAGGTAAGCACTTATCAATAATCATGTCAGCACAGTTTTCAGTGATAAAGAATCTTAATGTAAGAAGGGACTCCAGTGATTATCTCCTAGACCAAGGGCTGGCAAATTACAGCCTGCAGGCTAACTCTGACCCACCACCTGTTTCTGTAAATAAAGATTTATTGGAACACAGCCACACTCATTCATTCATCTACTGTCTATTTGCTTACCTGTTACTGTGGGAGAATTGAGTAGTTATAACAGAGACAATATGACTCACAAAGTAAAAAAAAAAAATTTGTTTTTTATAGAAAAAGTTTACTAACCTCTGATCTAAACCAGTTGTTCTCAGTTATTATTACGTTCATCATGATCATTGTTATTATTATTATTATTTCTCATTTAGATATGAGTGGCCCTGGCCCTTTTTTCAAAGTGGAAATAACTAAATAATTGTCGTTTTCCCTGGCAATATGTTTTTCCTGGTAATACACATTGTAGACTCTCTACTATCAACCTTCTTTCCTAACCTAATCTTCCCTTCTAACCAAGCACTGATTTTGCAACAAGAATTCTCAGTACAGATTGGATGCTTCCGGAAAGGGGCACTCATGAAGGTTTTTGAAGGTCTTGGAAACACGGGACATTTATGCAGCAATAGTTCAGTCTTCTCTCTTCTGGTAGAAATTAAGATGGTGAAGAGACCAGCTTCCTGCTTCCTGGGTCATAGCTTCAGAAAGCCCTGTAATTCCAGTGGTGGCCTTCTAATCCTCTCCATTCCTAGGGGCTGATAAAGTAGGGCTTCTGGCAGGCAGGCTGAAGTATTCTAGGTCATTCCAGAGACCCTGTCCTGAAAGTACCTCTTTTTTAGACATCAGATTTTTGTCTAGATGTCTAGATTTTTGACAGATGTCAAGATTTTTTAGACATCAGATCTGTAAGTACATATCTGATTTAAATATTTTTTTTGAATACCTTAAGTACATTTTATTTTCTCTACAAATCACAGCTGTTACATCTTGATCACATGCTGAGTTCTCATATATGTGAGCCTGGCTTGAGATTCTTTCTTGTCTTCCATTCATTTAAACTCTTCATCAGCTTCACTGTAGTAGTTTTGAGTTTTCTATTTGGTAGGACCTGAATCCTCTTGTTGGTACTTTTAGGGGAGGAAAGGGCCTTCTTGAACATTAATCCTTGCAAATAAATTTTAGAAACAATTAGCCAAGTCTTCCTACATCTGTCTACCACAAAACTAGTCAAAATTTTAACTAGAATTCCACTAAATTTATTAACAACTTGGAAGATTAATATCTTTATAATATTGAAGGATAGAGTTCACCTCTGTTTCTTTAAGTCTTGTTCTATAGCAGAACAAAAGAAAGAAAAAGCATAGGTTTCACAGATGATTATAATTATTCTTTTAAGATGGATACTGAAACAAAATGTAATAGCATGAGGGAGTGTCAATTCTGAAAGCTTTTGAAATGAAGCTATTTAATAATCAAATAACATCCACATACATTTTGAAAACAGTATCAAATACAAGTGAAAGACTTTTATTTATTGGATCTAGAGATACTTGGGTTGCATACTGATTTGAATATCTCTTAAAACAATTCCAAGAATTTCCAAAGTTATCTAGCCAATGGATTGAGAAGCACCAGTTTAGACCAACCATCCCCTCACAGTGACAATCCTTTGGGAAATGCTTCTGATCAATTACTGTAAAGGCTAAAATGGTAAGGATAATTCATTACTTCATGGTAACTATTTCATTCATGGCAAAATTTAATAGAAAAAGGTTAACTCTTCATGTGCAACCAAATCTACCTATGGTCCTGCCCTGTAGAGCTAAAGTGAATATATTTTATTCTCTGGAGCATTCCAGTTCTTCAAATATCAGATAATAATTATCTCACCCATGCTGACTTCAGCTGCCTTTTACTAGTTCCTTGAATTTCTTTTTATAGCTTGTTCCTTTCACCATTCTAGTCACCCTTCTGAGAATATACCTAAGTTTTTCAGAATCTCATTTAATGAGAAAAACTCAGCAGGCACTAACCCCAGCACTTTAGATGTGTTCTAACATAATCTACTGAACATGCAGGTTTGCTGTAGAACAAGTACTAAGATTATATATTTTACCTCATATTGCACTTTTGGCTCACATTGCACATTTATCTCTTAGGTTTTGATTTTTCCTACCCAAACTCTAAGTCAGGTAACTCAAAGTTTGCACATTAAAGAGGAAAAATAAGAAGACAGAATCAAGATGGCAGACTAGGAAGCTCTTAAGCTTACCTCCTCTCACAAACACACCAGAAGTACAAATGCACATAGAAGAACTCTTTCTGAGAATGATCTGAAGACTAGCAGAATGGCTCTCCTATAAGCAAGGATAGAAAGAAAGAAAAAAAAACACCAAGAATGGTAGAAGGGGAAGAGAAGTGGTCTTGTGGGGTCCCATACCCTAGTGGGTGACCCAGAAGAGGAGGGGCATATTACAAGCTTGAAGATCCTCCCTAACAACTGAGAGATTCAAGTCAATGTTGGGTCAGTAGTGTTGGGGTCTGGCACTGGGAAGATAAGCTCTCTTAGCTGGTTTTGAAAATGAGTGGGACTTGCCAGCTGCTGTTGCTGCTAAGTTGCTTCAGTAATGTCGGACTCTGTGTGACCCCATAGATGGCAGCCCATTAGGCTCCTCCATCCCTGCAATTCTCCAGGCAAGAATACTGGAGTGGGTTACCATTTCCTTCTCCAGGGACTTGCCAAAGGCCTGCAGAAAACAAACATCTTCCCTCTGAGGGCACACACACAGATTTGCTTGCTGCCAGTTCCAGCACAGAGAAAGGGCCTGATGCTGTAGCTGGCTTTCCAAGACCACCCTAGCAAGCCCTCCAACTTCAGCCCTTTTGGCTCCAGCTGCCCATCAACCAACTGCCTAGGTGGCAGCCACCAACATACAATGGGAGAATTCATGGCTGCCACCAAGCTCTAGCCCTTGCCAAAGTGGCAGTTTCCACCGTGCCGAGGAGAAGCCCTGACCTGCACCCGGCTCCAGCTCAAATCCACTTCCCTCGCCCTCACCTGGCTTCAGTCCACTCCTGCAAAGGTAACAGCCCTGGCAAGTTCTGGCAAAAGCCTCAGACTATGTTGCTTCAGATCTAGCTCTCCCACCGAAGCCACTGGGCACACACAGTGTAGGGACACTCCCACACAAGGACATACATTCAAGACCAAAATAGATGACTGTTTTACCTTATTCCATAGCGACAAACAGTGAAAGTCAAACAAAATGAGAAGATATAGGAATATGTCCCAAACAAAAGAACAAGATAAAATCCAAGAAAAACAACAACAATAACAAACAAACTCTAATGAAATGGAGATAAGTAATTTACCTCATAAAGAATTCAAAGCAATGGTCTTAATAATGCTTACTGAACTTGGAAAAAGAATAGAGGAACACAGTGAGAACTTCAACAAAGACCTAAAAAATATTAAAAAAGGAACCGATCAAAGACAAAAATATAATGACTGACATGAAAACTACACTGTAAGGATTAACAACAGATTAGGTGATACAAAAGCAACATTAAAGCCAGAATGGTGGAAATCACTCAATCAGAACAGAAAAAATGATTAATGATTAATGGAATTTTAACGCAGAGTTCCACAGAATAGCAAGGAGAGATAAGAAAGCCTTCCTCAGTGATCAATGCAAAGAAATAGAGGAGAACAATAGAATGGGGAAGACTAGAGATCTCTTCAAGAAAATTAGAGATACCAAGGGAACATGCAAAGATAGGCTCAATAAAGGACAGAAATGGTACGGACCTAACAGAAGCAGAAGATATTAAGAAGAGGTGGCAAGAATACACAGAAGAACTATACAAAAAAGATCTTCATGACCCAGATAACCACAATGGTGTGATCACTCACCTAGAGCCAGACATCCTGGAATGTGAAGTCAAGTTGGCCTTAGAAAGCATCACTATGAACAACGCTAATGGAAGTGATGGAATTCCAGGTGAGGTATTTCAAATCCTTAAAGATGATGTTTTGAAAGTGCTTGCACTCAATATGCCAGCAAATTTGGAAAGCTCAGCAGTGGCCACAGAACTGGAAAAGGTCAGTTTTCATTCCAATCCCAAAGAAAGGCAATGCCAAAGAATGCTCAAACTACCGCTCAGTTGCACTCATCTCATACGCTAGTAAAGTAACGCTCAAAATTCTCCAAGCCAGGCTTCAGCAATACATGAACCATGAATTTCCAGATGTTCAAGCTGGTTTTAGAAAAGGCAGAGGAACCAGAGATCAAATTGCCAATATCCTCTGGGTCATCGAAAAAGCAAGAGAGTTCCAGAAAAACATCTATTTCTGCTTTCTTGACTATGCCAAAACCTTTGATTGTGTGGATCACAAGAAACTGTGGAAAATTCTGAAAGAGATGGGAACACCTGCCTCTTGAGAAACCTGTATACAAGTCAGGAAGCAACAGTTAGAACTAGAAATAGAACAACAGATTGGTTCCAAATAGGAAAAGGTGTACATCAAGGCTGTATATTGTCACTCTGCTTATTTAACTTATATGCAAAGTACATCATGAGAAACACTGGGCTGGAAGAAGCTGGAATCGGGATTGCCGGGAGAAATATCAATAACCTCAGATATGCAGATGACACCACCGTTATGGCAGAAAGTGAAGAAGAACTAAAAAGCCTCTTGAAGAAAGTGAAAGAGGAGAGTGAAAAGGTTGGCTTAAAGCTCAACATTAAGAAAACTAATATCATGGGATCCAGTCCCATCACTTCATGGGAAATAGATGGGGAAACAGTGGAAACAGTGGCTGACTTTATTTTTCTGGGCCCAAAATCACTGCGGTTGGTGATTGCAGCCGTGAAATTGAAAGACACTTACTCTTTGGAAGGAAAGCATATGCAACCTAATATGCAACCTAGACAGCATATTAAAAAGCAGAAACATTACTTTGTCAACAAAGGTCGTCTAGTCAAGGCTATGGTTTTTCCAGTAGTCACGTGTGGATGTGAGAGTTGGACTATAAAGGAAGCTGAGCACCGAAGAATTGATGCTTTTGAACTGTGGTGTTGGAGAAGACTCTTGAGAGTCCCTTGGACTGCAAGGAGATCTAACCAGTCATCCTAAAGGAAATCCGTCCTGAATATTCATTGGAAGGACTGATGTTGAAGCTGAAACTCCAATACTTGGCCACCTGATGCAAAGAGCTGACTTATTTGAAAAGACCCTGATGCTGGGAAAGATTGTGGGAAGGAGGAGAAGGGCATGACAGAGGATGAATGTTTGGATGGCATCACCAACTCAATGGACATGGGTTTTGGTAGACTCTGGGAGTTGGTGATGGACAGGGAGGCCTGGCATGCTACAGTTCATGGGGTCGCAGAAAGTCAGACACGACTGAGTGACTGAACTGAACTGAACTGAGAAAATGTCAAGAGTATTAATATTTGTCCCAGAATGAGAAGAGAGAGGCAGAAAATTTATTTGATAGAATAATGGCTGAAAACATCCCTAACCTTGAGGAAAGAAACATATCCAAGTCCAGGAAGCACAGAGTCCCAAACAAGACGAACCCAAAGAAGTGAAGTGAAGTGAAAGTTGTTCAGTCACATCTGACTCTTTGCGAACCCCATGAACTATACTGTCCATGGAATTCTCCAGGCCAGAATACTGGAGTGGGTAGCCTTTCCCTTCTCCAGGAGATCTTCCCAACCCAGGGATCAAACCCAAGTCTCCCACACTGCAGGCAGATTCTTTACCAGTTGAGTCACCAGGGAAGCCCAAGAATACTGGAGTGGGTAGCCTATCCCTTCTCCAGCATCTTTCTGACCCAGAAACCAAACTACAGTTCCTGCACTGCAAGTGGATTCTTTACCATCTGAGTTATCAGGGAAGCCTGAACCCAGAGAGACCCACATTCAGACATATAATTAAAATGGCAAAAGTTAAAAAGAGAAATTTCATATCAAAAAGAGAAAAACAGTCACATACGAGGGAACTTTTCAGCAGAAACTTGAAGGCCAGATAGGTGTGGGATGATATGTTTAAAGATCCAAAAGGAAAAACTCTACAGCCAAGTATACTCTACCTGACAAGAATATCATTCAGAATTTAAGGAGAAGTCGAATTTCTCAAAAAACTAAGAGATCATCACCACTAAACTGATTTTGCACAAACTATTAAAGACTCTTCTTTAAGAAAAAGAAGGTTTATAATAAGAAATAAGAGGAAAATATATGAAGGAAATAAATCTCTTTGGTAAAGGTAAATATATAGTTTAGGCAGTGGATCAACCACTTAAAAGTTAGTATTACAAAGGTTAAACATGAGTAAAGTAAACTAAAATGAACAGTTAAGGGATACAGATAAAGATGTAAAACATGACAGTAAGGATAAAATGTGGGGATAGATTAAAATGCAAATCTTTTAGAATGTATTTTAGTTTAAATGATCGCCAGTTTAAAATAAATAGATAACATGTGTGCTGATATAAATGATCCTTACAATAACCACAAACAAGACAAAATGAAATAAAACAAAACAAAAAACTACAGTGAATACACCAAAAAACAAAAAGAAAAGAACCTAAATATGGTGCTAAAAAATTTACATCAACCCACAAAGGAAAAGACTAGAAGAAGAAAAGAACAGATAAGAACTACAAAAACAAGCAGAAAAACAAGTAATGAAATGGCAGTAAATACACACCTATCAAAAATCACTTTAAATATAATTCAACTAAATGTTTCAATCAAAAGACATAAGGTAGCTGAATGGATAAAAAATGAAGCTCCATCTACGTGCTGCCTGTAAAAGACTCACTTCAGAGTTATACTCGCACACAAAGTGAGGGACTATTAAAGGGTTTCCATGCAAATGGAAATAACAAAAAAGTTGAGGTGGCAATACTCATATCAGACAAAATAGACTTTAAAACAAAGTCTATAACAAAAGATAAAGCAGAGTGTTATATAATAATAAAAGGGTCAATACAAGAAGAGAATATGTGTGCAGTTAACATGGGAACACCTAAGTATATAAAGCAAATATTAACAGAAACAAAAAAGAAATTGACAGCAGTACAATAATAGTAGGAAACTTTAATACGCCACTTATATCAATGGATAGATCATCCAGACAAAAAAATCAATAATGAAACTATGATCTTAAATGATATATTAGCCCAAATATCTTAATATATATGGAGAGAATATTCTACCCCAAAGCAACAGGATACACAGACTTTTTAAGTGCACATGGAACTCTCTCTAGGATATATCATGTGCTAGGCCACAGAACAAGTCTCAATAAAGTTAAGAAGATTGGAATCATATCAAACATCTTTTCCAACTATAACGGCATAAAACTAGAAATCAATTTCAGGAAGAAAACTGAAAAAAAAAAACACACACATGGAGACTAAACAACATGCTACTAAAAAACCAATGGGCCAAAGAAGATATCAGAAAAGATATCAAAATATACCTTGAGACTAAAGAAAAATAGAAACACAACTTTCCAAAATCTATGGGACAGAGAAAAAGCAGTCTTAAGCAAGGAATTTATAGTGATACAGGCCTGCCTCAAGAAACAAGAAAAATCTCACATAAATGACCTAACTTTCCTCCTAAAGAAATTAGAAAAAAATGTATTTTTGTAACATTTTGTCCCATTTGCTTTATTATTTGCTCTTTTTTTTAATCTCCCTAGTTCTGTCTCTCATAATTTATTGTCATATTTAGATATGTTAGTGCTCCAATAGTCCCATATTTGGCCAGTGAGAGCACTTCAAGGTGGCACTTGCTTCCTTTTATCATGTTCCCAGCACTTCTTTGAGCACTGCCTTAATTTCTGGCAAAGCAAGACATTCCAGACTCACCCACACTATTCCAACCCTGAAATCAGCCACTTCTGCGGAGTAGTCCTTGTTCCTTTTAATGAGGGAATTAAATCTCTACTTTATAATGTTGATGTTTTAAGAGTATATAAAGTTGATGTTTTAAGAGTATAAATGTATATTAGAGATCACATGGTCGTTCTTTATATGGATAAAGTCACTTTCCCCAGAAAGTTCCAGAAAATTGCTTAAACAGTGATTAGGGAACAGAATCAGGAGTAAAGTCAAATCTTCTAACTCACAAATATCCATTCTTTCTATTTTACAACTTTTCAACCTGCATATAGTACTCAACAATAACATATGTTAAGTTTCATGTTGTTGATTTTTTTTCCTGATCATTTCAACATCCTGCGATGTCTATTTATTAACCAGTCTCTTCACTGTATCCTCAGTCCTCACTCAAATACTTTAAAAGTAAGTTTCTGTACTGAGATTGGGTCTGTTTCCAACTTCCTGGGAGACTTCTTGGACTGAGTTATAAATCTTTGAATAATGAGATTTTTAATGAAACCAGGGCTAGCACATCATTAACTGTGGAGAGAGAACGTTACTGCTATAATCACTATTTTGGGGGAACTTAATGGAAAAATACAGAATATTGGAAATGGTTTCTTATTATTATTTAATTTGTCAAAAACCCCATCATTTATGCCACATTTTAAATGAGGTGGAATAGCTTTTAAAGATGCTATAGAGATCATTATGAAAGCACTGAGAAGCCAAATATAGTGAGGGTAGAGTGAGGGAGGAAGAATAGGAGGAAAAAAAGAATGACTAAACTTGATGTGAATACAGGTGCTGGCAGCACACATCAGCTTAGCCCATTGTCAGCAATCCATCGGGGAACATAATGTGAAAGTTAAAATGGGATGGAGATAGGTGTGTTGACAGTTCTACATCCATAACATCCATTCATCCCAAGGCACCATCTGTTATATCTTCAGTCTTTTTGTAAGTATCAGCAACAGAGGTAAATTAAGCAAATGAGCAGCTAAAATGGCAGTTCCCAGGAAGGAGGAAAAGTTAACAGAGGTACAGCAATGCAGTGTCAAAGGAGCAAAGGCTAAAGGCCTGAGTCACAGAGAGAATGGGTGTTGGGTGGGAGCATGGAAAACCAGGAAGGCTAATGGCTTTATGGTGGCTCATAGTTTTTGGAGCTGCTGATGGCCAACAAAAAAATGCCTCTGATTTTCTTATTAAGGAGAAAGAAGGATGCACAGATACTCCTGGACACCCTCTGAAAGGAAAAGAAGACAAAGTGGCAGAGCCACAATGATGCCTCCACTCACAAATCCCCTGAGAGTAGCATTCCCTTGAACAAAATTTGCTGAGGCACATAGGGAAGCTCCAGTCTCCATGTTGGTTGCTGGGGAAGTAGCACAAGAGGGTCTAGTGCAGCCCAGCTAAGAGGAGGGCCAAGTTACCAAGACTTCTAGAGCTGAATTAGCCAAGAGGGCGCCTACCCCACATAGGAACCATGCACAGGCTCTACAGCTTTTGTGACGTTTTTGACAATGAAGTGTTAGTAGGACCATAGAGGCAGGGAGGGCCCTTCTACCTAAATCTTGATCTTTGGTGCTTCTTGCTGTACTCTTTTGCTTGTATTCCAATCTCTGGAACTTTCTTAACTTAAAAATAAATTAATTTATTTAATTGGAGGCTAATTACTTAACAATATTGTAGTGGTTTTTGCCATACATTGACATGAATCAGCCATGGGTGTACATGTGTCCCCCATCCTGAACCCCCTCCCTCCTCCCTCCTCATCCCATTCCTCAGGGTCATCCCAGTGCACCAGCCCTGAGCACCCTGTCTCGTGCATCAAACCTGGACTGACAATCTGTTTCACATATGATAATATACATGTTTCAGTGCTGTTCTCCCAAACCATCCCACCCTCACCCTCTCCCACAGAGTCCAAAAGACTGTTCTTTACATCTGTGTCTCTTGCTGTCTCTCATATAGATCACTGTTACCATTTTTCTAAATTCCATATATATATATATCAGTTCAGTTCAGTTGCTCAGTTGTGTCCGACTCTTTGCGACCCCATGAACCACAGCATGCCAGGCCTCCCTGTCCATCACCAATTCCTGGAGTTCACCCAAACCCATGTCCATCGAGTCAATGATGCCATCCAACCATCTCATCCTCTGTCGTCCCTTTCTCCTCCTGCCCTCAATCTTTCCCACCATCAGGGTCTTTTCCAATGAGTCAGCTCTTTGCATGAGGTGGCCAAAGTATTGGAGTTTCAGCCTCAACATCAGTCCTTCCAATGAACACCCAGGACTGATCTCCTTTAGGATGGACTGCTTGGATCTCCTTGAAGTCCAAGGGACTCTCAAGAGTCTTCTCCAACACCACAGTGCAAAAGCATCAATTCTTCGGTGCTCATCTTTCTTTATAGTCCAACTCTCACATCCATACATGACCACTGGAGAAACCATAGCCTTGACTAGACAGACCTTTGTTGGCAACGTAATGTCTCTGCTCTTTAATATGCTGTCTGAGTTTGTCATAACTTTCCTTCCAAGGAGTAAGTGTCTTTTAATTTCATTGCTGCAGTCACCATCTGCAGTGATTTTGGAGCCCAGAAAAAAAAAGTCAGCCACTGTTTTCACTGTTTCCCTATCTATCCGCCATGAAGTGATGGGGCCGGATGCCATGAACTTAGTTTTCTGAATGTTGAGCTTTAAGCCAACTTTTTCACTCTCCTCTTTCACTTTCATCAAGAGGCTCTTTAGTTCTTCACTTTCTGCCATAAGGGTTATGTGTTAGTATACCGTATTGGTGTTTTTCTTTCTGACTTACTTCACTCTGTATAATAGGCCCCAGTTTCATCTACCTCATTACAACTGATTCAAATGCATTATTTTTGAAGTCTGAGTAATATTCCATTGTGTATATGCACCACAGCTTTCTTATCCATTCATCTGCCGATGGACATCTGGGTGCTTCCATGTCCTGGCTATTGTAAATATTGCTGTGATGAACATTGGGGTACACATGTCTCTTTCAATTCTGGTTGGAACTTTCTTTTTTTTTTAAGTTTTATTTTATTTTACTTTACAATACTGTATTGGTTTTGCAATACATTGACATGAATCCGCCACAGGTGTACGTGAGTTCCCATTCCTGAACCCTCCTCCCACCTCCCACCCCATATCATCTCTCTGGATCATCCCCGTGCACCAGCCCCAAGCATCCCGTATCCTATATCGAACATAGACTGGCAATTCGTTTCTTACATGATAGTATACATGTTTCAGTGCATTTCTTATTCCTTTTCTGTCTCCCCAGCCCCTCCCCATAGACCTGTAGGAAACTCATCCTCCTCCCAGACCATAATCAGACGCAGATCTTCCCCTTGGTCATGATAATACCGAGTAGCTTTTCCATGGAGCACTGTCAGCCTTGTCACAGTCCCCACTCTGGCCATGCATTCCAGCACTTGGGCTCCTGCATTATTTTTCCCACCAGTCTCCTGCTAATAACTGGCTTCCTTATTTTTCTGCCTGAGCCTCAGCATACAGAGGTTGTGTGCTTTCATTCCCAGGATCCCTCCTTCTCAGGGAATAGAACCACATCCCCTCCTGACAAATCTTCCTGGGTTTGACCACCACTGTGCTTGGAGTTCTGCCTATTTCCAGCTACCTGACATCCCCTGCCCCCATCCAAAGCTTCCATCCGCAGGTGGAGATCTTGGCCGATTGCACACCTGTTGTCAACTGCCTGCCTCTGGCTACAGGGACCATCCTTGACATACTCACTCCAACCCCTCTACCCTTGGTCAGGCCTCTGGGCTTCATTGCTAGCAGAGGCTTTTATCATTGGACCCATGGTTGTGACTGAGGCTTGTATCTAGAAACAGGTAAACTGAGCCAGCTGAGTGCAAATACATGACAAGGAATGTTCCAGCATTACAGACACATTCAAAAGAAGAAGTGTCCTGGCAGAGACTAGGCAGCATACAAACTGTCCCAAATTCAGACTCTCGGAGTAGTTTCCATTGATTTCAGTTCCCTGAACAGACTTGGAGCACAATAACAACCTCAACAATGTGTGCACACTGCTTCAACTAATAGATGTCAAGCTATTTGCTCTCACATCCTTATTGATTGAGGTGAGAAGGTAAACAGCTGAGAATCTGTGCTCAAGTGTAATTTAGTCAGTTGAGGAGGAATGAATGCTCCTGGGTGGGAGGTGTTTAGCTTAAGGAAGGGAAATACTGCCTAAAAACACGCAGATCAGAACTTTCAAACAGCCCAATCCACCCCCTGAGGACCAGGCGTGCTCTTTCTGATGTCAGCTTTTGTCTGGGACAGTCTCATGACCCAGAGGGAAGCTGTGTGGACCATCCCTTCCTTTCAAAGTGCAACCAAGTAACCCAAGGGAGTGTCTCTGGTTATTGCACTTGTAAGTTTTTGCAGAACCAGTACTTGGGTCAGTACAGTGTAAGGAAACCACCAGTATCATATTGGGTCTGTGACGGGTAAAGCTTATTCCTATAAGGAGCAGCTCACTCTGTCAACCACCACGCTCTAGGTCAACAGTCTAGGGCAAGAATGGAGCCTCCAAGAAGCAGGTGTCAGGGTGAGATTAAATATACAAGAAACTTATGATGGAAAACATCTGCGAGAGAAAAATAAGGTGGGCTCCAGGAAAAGCTGGAAGAGACGTCACTCCGTATACAGCTCTGACTTGAGTGAAAGAGACAGGATGGGGGAAGGACCGGTGGTCCAGTGGAAGTATCTTGGATGCAGTGCAGTTAGTTCTAAGGAAAGTTCAGGAAGGCCACTGGGACAAAGTTGTTTGTCAGAGGGATATGACATTTCCTGAGAATGGGCTGCCTTACTATTCCTGTGGCATTTATCAGGGAGCAGCCCATAAGAAGGTGGCCTGGGCTCAGGCGCAGAGAAGCAGGGGGCATCAGTAGAGTATACTCCCGGCAACCAGAGACCTGGGAGGCCAGTTCTTGCATCCATGACATAAAGTGACTAACCCAGACTCTCACAAGCTGTTTATATGTTTATATCCTGTCAACTACCAATGGAGATTTAAGGGAATTTAATTTAACTCCCCCAGAACCCTCAGGCAGAGAGGTAAAAATAATCCACTAATACAGGGGGAAAGACAGGGTAATAAGAATAGCTACCCTTTTGAGGGGCTTCCCTGGTGGCTCAGCTGGTAAAGAATCTGCCTGCAATGTGGGAGACCTGAGTTTGATCCCTGGGCTGGGAAGATCCCCTGGAAAAGGGAAAGGTTACCCACTCGCTATGAACAAAGCTAGTGGAGGTGATGGAATTCCAGTTGAGCTATTTCAAGTCCCAAAAGATGATGCTGTGAAAGTGCTGCACTCAAAATGCCAGCAAATTTGGAAAACTCAGCAGTGGCCACAGGACTGGAAAAGGTCAGTTTTCATTCCAGTCCCAAAGAAAGGCAATGCCAAAGAATGCTCAGACTATGGCACAACTGCACTCATCTCACACACTAGTAAAGTAACGCTCAAAATTCTCCAAGCCAGGCTTCAACGTGAACCATGAACTTCCAGATGTTCAAGTTGGATTTTGAATAGAAAAGGCAGAGGAAACAGAGATCAAGTTGCCAACATACGTTGGATCATTGAAAAAGCAAGAGTTCCAGAAAAACATCTATTTCTGTTTTACTGACTATGCCAAAGCTTTTGACTGTGTGGATCACCACAAACTGTGGAAAATTCTGAAAGAGACGGCAGTACCAGACCATGTGACCTGCCTCTTGAGAAATCTGTATGCAGGTCAGGAAGCAACAGTTAGAACTGGACATGGAACAACAGACTGGTTCCACACAGGAAAAGGAGTACGTCAAGGCTGTATATTGTCACCCTGCTTATTTAACTTATATGCAGATTACATCATGAGAAACGATGGGCGGGAGGAAGCACAAGCTGGAATCAAGATTGCCAGGAGATATATCAATAACCTCAGATATGCAGATGACACCACCCTTATGGCAGAAAGTGAAGAAGAACTAAAGAGCCTCTTGATGAAAGTGAAAGAGGAGAGTGAAAAAGTTGGCTTAAAGTTCAGCATTCAGAAAACTAAGATCATGGAATCTGGTCCCATCACTTCATGGCAAATAGATGGGGAAATAGTGGAAACAATATCAGACTTTATTTTGGGGGGCTCCAAAATCACTGCAGATGGTGACTGTAGCCATGAAATTAAAAGACGCTTACTCCTTGGAAGGAAAATTATGACCAACCTAGACAACATATTAAAAAGCAGAGACATTACTTTGCTAACAAAATGGCACCCCACTCCAGTACTCTTGCCTGGAAAATCCCATGGGTGGAGGAGCCTGGTCGGCTGCAGTCCATGGGTCGCTAAGAGTCGGACACGACTGAGCAAATTCACTTTCACTTTTCACTTTCATGCATTGGAGAAGGAACTGGCAACCCACTCCAGTGTTCCTGCCTGGAGAATCCCAGGGACAGGGAAGCCTGGTGGGCTGCCGTCTATGGGGTCGCACAGAATTGGACACAACTGAAGTGACTTAGCAGTAGCAGCAGCAGTCAAGGCTATGGTTTTTCCAGTAGTCATGTATGTATGTGAGAGTTGGACTATAAAGAAGGCTGAGCACTGAACAATTAATGCTTTAGAACTGCGGTGTTGGAGAAGATTCTTGAGAGTTCCTTGGACTGCAAGGAGATCCAACCAGTCTATCCTAAAGGAAATCAGTCTTGAATATTCATTGGAAGGACTGATGTTGAGGCTGAAACTCCAATACTTTGGCCACCCAATGCAAAGAGCTGACTCATTGGAAAAGACCCTGATGCTGGGAAAGATTGATAGTGGGAGGAGAAGGAGACAACAGAGGATGAGATGGTTGGATGGCATCACCAACTCAATGGGCATGAGCTTGAGTAAACTCCGGGAGTTGGTGATGGACAGGGAGGCCTGCCGTGCTGCAGTCCATGGGGTCGCAAAGAGTCGGACACGACTGAGTGACTGAACTGAATGAAACCCACTCTAGTATTCTGGCCTGGAGAATTCCATGGACTCTACAGTCCATGGGGTCACAAAGAGTCAAACATGACTGAATGACTTTCACTTCACTTTCACCCTTTATTTAGCACCCATCAAACAGGAGGCATTTTATATCCTTATCTGTAATCCTTACAACAACTTTGCAAAGTCCTTTTACCAAGAGAGCATGTTTGAATGGGCTAAGTGCTTATCTGAAGCCACACAGCCAGCATGTTGAGTAGCCAGTATTTGAGTCCCTACCTTTGTTCCCAAGTCCTGATTTTTCTACTCTGTCATACTGAAAAGGGGAAGAGAAGACAGCAATTATGCCAGAAAACAGGCTGAGAAAGTCGCTACAATGAGCGGGAAACTTAACCCTGAACATACAGGCGGTCAAGGAAAAGGGAAAGACGCTGGGTTATGTTGTCTCTGACTTTTAAAAGAAACACACGAGAAGGTAGCAAGAGAAGGTGAAACATTCTCCTAACCTGAAAATAAAGTCAGTTGAGAAACACTTGAAAGAAAGAAGCGGTAATGGATGAATTGTGTGTTTGCAGTAACTGTAATGTTAGTAATGTGCTAGTACATATATGCATGAGTTAAGCTCACTTATCAGGGACCTACTATTAAGATGGCCTTCCCTGGTGGTTCAGCAGTAAAGAATCCACCTGCTAATGCAGGAGGCACAGATTCAATCCCTGGGTTGGGAAGATCCCATGGAGAAGAAAATGGCAACCCACTCCAGTATTCTTGCCTGGAAAATCCCATGGACAGAAGAGCCTGGCAGGCTACAATACATGAGGTCCAAAGAGTCAGACACAACTGAGCAACTAAGCAAGAACAACCCTTAAGATGGATGAGTAGTAGGGATTCAGACTCTTGCTTTCCATGTCTATGCAGTAAAGGCTTAACCGGACAGACAGGGGTGCCTGAACATACAGCACATCCAAGAAAGGACTGGTTCTTAACTGGCTCCTGAGACATCGCCTCTGGGCCCATGAAACATCATGCCTGATAGCCATGTCATTGTCTACCTGGACCTTAAGCCACAATAGATCGTTTATGCTAATATTATGGCTTATGTATTTTTGTATCCCTGAAACTTTGACCTCCAAAGGAAGCTGGAGACTGAGGAGTCAAGGTCACTCATATGGGTGCTCCACGACTGTGCGATTGACTGATCTCCAAGAAAACTCTGCACACCAAGACTGGCAGCACTTAATTAATGTGTTGTCACACATTGCTCCTGGGAGAATTGAGTGCTGTCTATGAAACTCCACCAGGAGAAGACAGCTGGGAGCCCCGTGCCTGGTCTCTGCAGCATCTTTTTCCTTTGCTGACTTTAATCTGCATCCTTTTGCCATAACAGGCATAACCATGGCTATAGCAGGTTTATCGGGTCCTGTGAGTCCTTTCGATGAATCGTCACACCTGAGGATAGGTTTGGGGACTCCTGACAGGTCTTCATTCTTTCTTCTTTCCTTCATCTTCCTCCAATCAACTGACATCTTTCCCCTTTCTGATTGCCCTCCCTCCCTTCCCCCTTCACATCCCCTTATAGAGCCAGACAGCAACCTCTCATGATGGAGCAAGCATATTTCTTTCCCTACTTCAACCCTTGTTAAAATGATCGTGTGGTCTTTCTCATCTTAGATCTCCAGTCACTTAATAAATAGCACATAATCCTCAAAAGAGCAAAGGGCCATACAGTATGATTTCCACTGCACAAATGAGAACATTGAGACCCAGGTGTGACGGATTAGCTCAGCCTCCCAGAGCTGATCCAGGGGCCATGCTTATGAGTGACAAATCCGACCTTACTGGTTATTGCTCTGGGTCCCCAACTTCTTGGCTCTTTTTAAGCCCCCTGATTAAATCATAGCTCTAGCGAGAAAAATGACTCTGAGAACAAGCCGACTCTAGTGTTTTCCTGCTTCTCCCTGTTCCCTGAGGTGCACCTTTTCAGGCAGGAGTTATTCCCACCAACTTCGTTAGTATTGAGTTAGAAGGATAAAAATATCCCACCCCTGTTACTGACAAGTTGCGTTCTGCGCTGAACTTACCAAGTCATCTTCGACCAGTAATTTTGTCAGTGACACGTTTGTTGTTGTCAGCAAGGCAAAGCCAGCGCAACAGATTCAGGGTGACCTGGGCTCTCTTCCGCTCTGAACATCAATAAAATTGCCAGGTCCGCTTGGATTTCAGAATCTGTATTGTAGGTAATGATGATATATGAGCTTATGGAATAGATTTGATTCTCAGTGATGGGAACAGTTCTGGCAGCTAAGGAGGGGAAAAAAAAAATCATTTCTGATATGCAGTATAGACAGGCTTATTCTGATATGGATATCTGATATCAATGGGAAATTCAGAGGGGCATGGATACCATTTCTACCCTGACAGTTGGACCGTACTGAAAAGAGTGGGAGATGCAGTTAAGCCAAAGAAGTGGAGAAGATAGACTTGGGTCGTGGGGTGGGGAGAAAGCCAGCTGGGGGAAACATTTCAAATCAGCTGAATTCCGTGCATGCTGTTATGCCCAGCAGCCAGCGTCATGTTGAGGACGCAATCAGGTTCAAGCAAATGATTGCACTCCTTCTACCGGGTGATCGGAAAAGACAATTACAGCGGGGAAGGCAGCTCTGCGGGGCAATCAGGATCCGACAGGGGCCAAGCGACACAGCCCCCAGTTGAGACCGTGAGGAACAGTCGAGAGCCAGTGGTAATTAGAACGCCCGGCAGCACTGGGAGTGCTGACCGAGCTGGAGTTTCCACGGGGTGGCCTCTTCCCTGCCCCTGCTTCCACTGAGCAGAGCAGACTCTCCTCTGGTGTCAACTATCCTGTGTAAGGTTGTTTGTATTGTGGCAAATATACACAACACGAAGCTTCCCGTTTCAGCCATTTGTAAGGGCAATTCAGAGGCATTAAGTAGACTCCCACTGTTGTGAAATGCTCTATCCCCATCCATCTCCACCCATTTTCCATCTCAAACAACTCTCCATTGTAGAATAACTCTTCCTTCTGCCTTCCTGGTAACCTCTGCTCTCCTTTCTGTCTCTAGGAATTTGCTTATTCTAGATACTTCACGTGAAAGGAATCACAGCATTTGCCTTTTTGTGTCTGACATTTCACGTAACATAATGTTTTCAAGGTTCGTCCATAGTATGTAGCGGGTACTGGAATTGTGTTCCTTTTCTGTTGTTAAGAAAGCACACTGACATGATATTTATTTTTGTTTTTCGTTTTGGCTGGTCTGTGTGTCATGCGGGCTCTTAGTTCCCTGACCAGGGGTCGAACCCGGGCCCCATGCAGTGAAAACATGGACTCCCAGACACTGGACCGTCAGGGAGCTCCCTTTGTGCTCCTTTCTTTCTTTCTTTCTTTTTTTTTTTTTTTAAAGCTGAATGATATTTTGTTGTGTGTATATATACACATTTTGGTTATCCCAAACTGACATTTAGGTCATTTCTACCCTTTGGATATTGTGAATAATGTTGCTATGGACATGGATGTGCAAATATCTGTTTAATTCCCTGCTTTCAATTCTTTTAGAAATGTACCCAGAAGTGGAACTGTAGGATCATATGATAATTTTATATTTAAATTTTTGAGGAACAAAATTATAGCTATAAATATATTTAAAGAGTAGAAAATCTCATAGGTGTTTTATATAAGCCCTTTTGTGGCAGGCTGGGCACATTCCATAAATGGAGAAAATTCCTATAGGAAGAAGTCATGTGGTTCCTGCATCTATAATAGAATCTTCATTTGTCAAACACTGAAATATAAAGCTCCATTTATGTGCCACTCACTGGAAGGTGCTGGAGAGACAGCAATGATCAAGACAGGAGCCATCCTACCAAGGGGAGTTGTTATTTAGTCACTAAGTTGTGTTTGCAACCCCATGGACTGTAGCCCACCAGGCTCCTCTGTCCGTGGGATTTCCCAGGCCAAAATACTGGAATGGAGTGCCATTTCCTTCTTCAGGGCCTCTTCCCATTCCTGGGATCGATCCTGGGTTGTCTTCTGCATTGCAAGTAGATTATTTACCACTGAACCACCAGGGAAGCCCCTGCCAAGGAGAGGAGAGGGAGCCAATAAGTCAATCCATGGAGGAGGGCAGCTCCATCCATAAAGGACCCTGTGACTGAGCTGCGAGCTGAAGCTGAAGAATGTTAGCCGCTACCCACTGAATGCCTGATAGATGTCACTTGCCAGACGCTTTAACACAGCCTAATTTAATCCTCACATGGGCAGGATGATCACCCCACTTTACAGGTGAGAGAACTGTGAGGCTCAAAGTGGGTAGCACACCCCAGTACTTAACAGAGGACATTGACCTCATTGGCAGGTCTACCTAGTCTACCTCATCATCTCATTGGTACCAAGATTCAGAGGGGTGGCCAGGGAGACAGTCACTCACAGCACAGAAAATAGGTTCTCCAGACTTCATTTCAGGTCAGGGTTCTACTGTTCACTAGGCCTGTCCATGTTAACCAAAGAAACACAGAAGCACACACGTGCTTAACTCCAATCATAGTTCATTTCTAGCAGCGAGTAAATTTGAACTGTAGAGGAGAAAAAAAAATAGACCATCTCTTTAAAAATTCTTTGTTAAACCACAAATTCCTCTAAGATAGGTACATCTGGGGTCCAGTACTTAATTTTATGTACCACGTACAGTAGGAGTTCAATCAGTCAACATGATACGTATTTATGGAGCAATTGTATGATCAACCCTGAAGGTGAACATCACTCTCCTGATTGTAAGGAGCATACAGTTTGGTCCATGTGACAATAAACAGAAACTATACAACTATATACAGTGGGGAGGTGATTTACATACTATGGGGGCAAACATCTGGATCCGCCAGGATTGAAAATCAGCGCCTGTAGTGAGTGTTTACCACCTGCCGCGCGCTGAGCTCCACACACTTCTCTACATACATAATCCACTACATTCCTTACACCAACCCGTGGGGCAGTGAGGAGCTGCGTTTCCCGTGGGAGAACAGAGCACAGGCAGGTTACGCAGCTCGTCGCCTGTCACGCACTGAGCAGATGGGAAGCAGGCATGCCATCTCAAGTTTGTCTGGCTATAATGCCTATGCTTTTCACTT